>JAHFWL010000836.1:0-219944 GCA_021292165.1 Shinisaurus crocodilurus | reverse complement strand
CATCGTACTACTCGCACAGCCGGCGCACTTGCCTCTGCAGCTCAGCATCCCAAAGCGGCATCCGGAGGTCACGAGAGCGCACGGAAATGCCACTCGTTGCAGGGTTCCCATGCCCACTCTGCAGGGCGGGGCGGCCGCTTCCACCTTGCCAAAAAGAGGAAACGTATTACCAAAAAAAAGAGGACAAAAGGGGACAGCAGTGTGCATAACGTATGGCAATTTATATGTATGCATGCAAATTTAGAAATAATAATTATAATTTGCAAAGAAATACACCACACGTGGGGGAAGAATGTCTAAATGCTCCCTTGTGTCAGTGCAAATGTTAATCGCAAGCGCAAAAACAGCCCACAGGAAGAAGGCTTGGGAGTTATTTTACTTGCAGGGAGTTTTTTGTTTTTGTTTTACAAGGGAAATGGGAATGCATCCACAAATGGCCTGCCCACGCAGTGTGAGTGTGGCATCTCACACTGTCCAGGTGCTCACTGTCGAAGGGCAACTTCAAGGCCCCCTCCGCCCCCCTTCATTTCTAAACCAGACTTTGGACAGCCCCATTAAATAGAGGACACCTTCAAAGAGAGGACTGTCCTCTGACAGCTCTTAAAATGGAGGACTGTAAAGTAGGCCACCCGGCCACCATACGAGGTGCCTCTAACCAAAGGGCGAGGTAAAACGGGTTTGTTGGAGGCAGGCCAGGGAAGTGCGGCAGATGTGGAGAGGAGAGCAGGGCGAGGGCACGGCAGGCAAAGAAACCGGTAAGAGTTAGCAGGAGCAGGGAAGGGTTGCAAGGACAGGCAGCAGAAGAAAGAACCGAGCCTGGGAGCTGCACAGAGCTGAGGTGAGAGCGTGGGCTGTGCCAGTTCAGGTGCGTGGGCAGGCCATTTGTGGATGCATTCCCATTTCCCTTGTAAAACAAAAACAAAAAACTCCCTGCAAGTAAAATAACTCCCAAGCCTTCTTCCTGCTGGGCTGTTTTTGCGCTTGCGATTAACATTTGCACTGACACAAGGGAGCATTTAGACATTCTTCCCCCACGTGTGGCTTGTCGTTGTCATTGCTTGAATTTATATGCTGCTTTCCCTCATAGGCGTGCCGAAGAGCTCCCCACGCAAGAACAGCCATGCAATGTGTGGGTTGAAGTGGCATCCTCCGTTCCACCATCTCAGGATTCTACCACCAAGCAAACGTCCGCTGCAACCTTCCCCAACCTGGTGCCTGCCAGACGTGATGGACTGCAACTCCAGCGTCCCCCAGCCAGCCATGCTGAGGAAATACAATGCAAGAAATACAGGCAGCGATCCTTGCCTTAAAGCTTCAGTGCATGCAAAACAATTACAGTGACCAATCGCAAGGTAGTGTTGAGAAGTCCGCAAGGTAGTCCATGCACCTGATGACGTCGACTCTGGCCCATGAAAGCTTATGCCCCCATAAATCTGTTAGTCTTTACGGTGCCACTTTGTTGTTTCGGCCGCAACAGACTAACCCGTCCCCGGCTCTGGAAAAGTGCATACTTAGGATTACTTACTATAGTTTAGTCATGCCTTCGAGGTTGTTTGTTTGTTTGTTTGTTTGTTTTTATTTTTATACCCTGCCTTTTCTCCAGCAAGGAACCCAAGGCGGCTTACATAACCTCCTCCTCCTCCTCCTCCTCCTCTCCACTTTATCCTCACAACAACCCTGTGAGGTAGGCTAGGCTGAGAGTGACTGGCCCAAAGTCACCCAGTGAGTTTCATGGCAGAGCGGGGACTCGAACCCGATCTCCCGAGTCAGTCCAACACTCTCACCACTACGCCACGCTGGTTGAGTGTTCCAACGCTTTCTTGCTTGTTACATTTAAAACACATTAGTGGAACACGGGAACGCGGACGGTAACGGGGACAATAAGAATAATTAATAATAATTGATCATTTTAAAAGTAGACCACCACAGAGAAAAAGGACTGAAGTCTGCCCACTTCTGCTCTAGGCCATCATTGGCAGATTATTCTGGGGACAAGACGCTTCCCCCTTCTCAATCAGAATTCCTTGGATTAAGGGATAGCTTTACTGTGCCCCATTCAGCCTTTGTTTTCTGTTTGGCCTAGACAAAGAGGCGGGCTCCGGATCTTTAAGCTGCTTGTGCGGTGCAGGACAGAGACGCTGCCTTTCATTGCTGATGGCTGGAGTAGCGGGGGGGGGGGGCACAGAAGAGAACAGGGAAGACCTGTGTTATGGGGATGGGTCCTCGGGTGATGTTAGCATGATGGAATGCGATGATCCAAACTTTTTTGAGTGTGTAATACTAATAAAGATGTGTTGGTGTGGGTGATTTTTAACTGACAATAATACCACCTTTGTCTTCTTCTTCTCTTCTTCTTTCTTCTTCTTCTTCTTCTTCTCTTCTTCTTCTTCTTCTTCTTCTTCTAAGTACCGGTAATCAAATGGTGGCATCCAGACCAGGAGTGCTGTAAGCCATTCTCAAAAACAATCTTGTAGAACTAGGGAAACTACAGGGAAAGGCAAAACAAAGAACCATCAAGAGGACTGAGCATCTTCTAGCCAAAGAGACACTGTATGGAGCCAGGGGTGGGCGGGTGCTGCTTCACTCAAGGGATACATTTATTCCTTTACATTTCCAGTCCACCAGCTTGCATCCTGGACTCAGGATGAGGCCACGGCCAAGAATCCCAGAAAGTAAAGCACCTATGAAAATAAGGGCTTTGCTGCACACGCTTTAAAGACACAACCCTACGTCATGTTTAGACAGAAAAATGTCCCACAACTCCCAGCATTCCCCCGCCAGCATGGGGAGTTGTGGGATGTGCAGAGGATTGCGCCCTGATTGATGTAACTGGCAGATTAATCAACTCTGGCGGCAATCCTACTCACTAGGAAGTAAGCCCCACTGAGTTTCAGGGGAACTTACTTCTGAGTAAACATGTTTCAGACTGCAGGGAACAGTGGTGCAGCCGGGTAATTTTAGACCTTTGACTTAATGATCCTCTTCTAGATTAGTAACTGGTTAAAGAACAGAAAGCTGGGAGTAGGAATAAGTGGTAAATTCTCCCAATGGAGGGTTGGAAACAGTGGGGTCCCACAGGGATCAGTATTGGGACAGATGCTTTCCAACTTATTCATAAATGATATGGAATTAGTGAGCAATGAGGTGGCTAAGTTTGCACACACCAAATTATGTAGTGTGGTTAAAACAAAAAAGGGATTGCAAGCAGCTCCGAAAGGATCACTCCAAACTGGGAGAATGGGCATCAAAATGGAAAATGCAGTTCAGTGTACTGTAAGCAAGTGTAAAGTGATGCACATTGGGGCAAAAAATCCCAGCTTCAAGTATAAGCTGATGGGATCTGAGCTAGCGGTGACTGACCAAGAAAGAGATCTTGGGGTTGTGGTGGACAGCTCGATGAAGATGTTGACCCAGTGTGCAGCTGCTGCCCCAAAGGCAAATTCCATGTTGGGCAGAATTAGAAAAGGAATTGAAAATAAAACTGTCAAGATCATACTCCCCTTATACAATTCTATCAACCACACTTTGAATACTGTGTGCAGTTCTGGTCATCGCTCACCGCACCCAAAAAGGTTATTGTAGAGTTGGGAAAAGGGCAGAAAAGGGCAACTAAGGGTGCAATCCTACGCACGTTTAGACAGAAAAAAGTTCCACAACTGTCAACATTCCCTAACCAGCATGGCTGGCTGGGGAATGCTGGGACTTGTAGGCCTTATTTTCTGTCTAAACATGCTATAGGATTGTTCTCTAAATGATCGGGGAGTTGTCCCCTATGAGAAAAGATTACAACATCTGGAATTGTTTAGCTTAGAAAAAAGGTGCATACGGGGAGACATGATAGAGGTGTACAAAATTAGGCATGGTGTGGAGAAAGTGGATAGGGAGACATTTTTCTCCTCTCATAATCCTAGAACCCAGGGGGGTCATCCCATGAAGCTGACTGGGTGGAGATTCAGGACAGATGAAAGGAAGGACTTCTGCACATGGAACATAGTTACACTATGGAATTTGCGACTACAAGGTGATGGCCACCCATTTGGATGGCTTTAAAAGGGGATTAGACACATTAATCAAGGATAAGGCTATCAATGGCTTCTAGTCCTGAATCCTGATGGCTACATATTACCTCCGGTATCAGAGGCAGTATGCCTATGAGCACCAGTTGCTGGGGAACATGGGTGGGAGGGTGCTGTTGCACTCATGTCCTGCTTGTGGGATCCTGTGGGCAGCTGGTTGGCCACTGTGTGAACAGAATGATGGACTAGATGGACCCTTGGTCTGATCCAGCAGGGCTCTTCTTGTGTTCTTATGTCTTATGGGCCCTCCTTTAGATGGTCATGTGCATTACTTCAGTTGTGAAGCACACAACTAACGTTTCTCTTCCCACTTCCCCCATCACCATTCCATGCTTTACTACTGCCTCTATATTCCTGATATGTTAGAACAAACACACAAAAATACTGTTTGCCAACCCTGATTAAAAAGAAAAAAGAAAGAAATACTCTGAGCATGTACAGTTTTGCATTTTAAACTCGCTTAAATCATAGCACTGTCGTGACTACAGGAATAACGTGGAGTTTCCTTCTGCTGCCCTGATGCGAAACACATTTACTTGGCAATAAGCACCATTTTGTTGTAGAAAAGGATAATATTTTAAAAGTAAAAATAATAAAATGAGCATCTTTAACCAACGTATATACCTGGCCAGCTGTCCTGAGTATAGCTTGTTTTTAAAAATAAGAAGGATGCTGCGGCAACCAGCTTCACTCCTGTGGACCCCGATATGCCCATGCCAGCCCAGATTCTGGCACTGGACCTGTTTGTCACTGCCCCTATATCACCTTCCCCTCTGGATGGCCATTGGGGGGGGGGGTGGAGCTGGACTTCAGCCCCAAGGTTCACCCCACCCCCAGCTGCGCCAACGGTCCTAGCCATTGGCACTGCTAACCATAGGATCCTATAAATGTCTACTCAGAAGTAAGTCCTATTGAGGTCAATGAGACTTACTCCCAGGTAAGTGTGGATAGGATTGCAGCCCAACTGATTAATTGCAGGGGAGTGTTAAAATGCCCATGTGCCACTGCCGATGGTGAACCCGGCCTGCTCCGCTTGGACTGTCTGACATTCTGTTCCATGATCAACCAAGTCCCCTTGAGGATTGTGGGTGCACTGACGCAGCCAGACACTGGCTTGCATGGGTTTCTTCCATGCCCTGGTAGATCGTTCAGTGCAAGACTGCCCTCCTGTGTGCATTGGAGAGGGAGGGGGTTGCCAACTTGAATGCCAACCTCCGCTCCTGTGCCTTTAACAGCAGCTTCATCTGCCAAGATTAGCAGGTGTCTGCCAGTGCTTAACTGCAGGCCCTGAAGAGAAGAGTTCCCCTGCCTGATTTCTGCAAACCAAGGCACAGAAGCAAGTCAGTCTGGAATGGATCCCCCACCCCCACCCCCACGCTTCTTGGTCCGTTGGCAACCCTAAGTGCTGAAACACGATAAGAAACACAGCTCGGGGAAGTTGGGATATTAACATCCCTCATTTTCTAACTGCTCGCTAGAATGTGATAGACAGTTGGAGTATTCCCTGTGGAGAGAGAAGCTCTGAATAATGAAATCCTCTTAAATTGCTATTTTTACAGGTAAGAGATTAATAGTGCAAACTAGGTTCCCCTCTTGCTTCCTGTCTCCCCCAGGACTTTTAATAGAGGGAAGTCACTCTCCAGGGCAGAAAGGCCGAGCGAAGGGTGAGAAGCAGCGCTTAATTTTTAAAAGAGGCTCAAAGCTGCCTAGAAAGCACATCCTCCGACCGGGATCCCGGAGCCTAGACTCTTCATTCCAGGGCCTCTCTCAACATGCTCAGGAGCAGTTCCTCCCTTATTACGCCAAATGTCACAGGCCTGGCTTTGGCTTTTAAATTAATCCTGGGCTTGATTACCAGTGGGCGCTGGGCTGCCAACTGATCAGAAAACACTGCTCTGGCTTGCTCTTCTGCCTTCAACAACAGCTCGAGCGTCACAGGTCGGCAGCAGGTGAAGCTTTTCACAGCGTAGCGGGCTGAATGTGACCAACTGCAGATTATTTGACCATCATACATACAGGGTTGGGTCAAATGTTGGCAACACTCGTCGTGAGCAGTGCCGGCCCAAGACATTTTGCTGCCTGAGGTGAACAGCAAGACATGGCACCCTCTCCTATTTCATGCACAAAAGCTGACTGACCTGTTTCTTCAGCACTGGTGATGGAGCAGCATTCCTCCACTGAGCCTGGAGGCGGCGGTCTAGCTTAGGGAGGCCGTGAGGCACACAGCTTTCTCCTCCAACCCTCTGCTGCCACCTCCCAGCAGCTGCCGCCTGAGGCGACTGCTTCACCCTGCCTAATGGTAGGGCCGGCCCTCCTCGTGAGTGCAATTGGGCGGAAAGCTCAGGGACCTTTATGATCTCCAGGCCCTCCAGCCTCGGATTTCTGTGCCACCCCCTGGAGCAAGCCATTTTGGGGCAGGCGTGCCTTGGAATCCCTTGCACGCCTGCAGCGCATGCTGGGATGAAAGTCCCAGGTTGTGCAAAAAAAGTTTCACTCACAGGAACATAGGAAGCTGCCTTACACCGAGTCAGACCCTCGGTCCATCTAGCCCAGTTGTGTCGGCACTGACTGGTCTGGCAGCAACAGCTCTCCAGGGTTTCAGGCAGGATTCTTCCCAAGCCCTACCTGGAGGCCGGGGATCGAACCCTGGACCTTCCACATGCCAAGCAGGTGCTCTGCTACACACTGAGCTCTGGTCCCTCCCTACAGCACCTGGTATTCCAGTACTAACCAGGCCCGACCCTGCTTAGCTTCCAGAGTTCGGGATGTTCAGATGTTCACTCCAGCCTCCTCTGTGGTGTGTGAGGTGCTCCCCTCAAGCCAAGAAGTACTTGCTGCTTCCCCTAAATATATTGGCACCCCAAGATGCTGTTTGGATTGGCTGTATTGTCTGTCTGCCCCCCACATGTACATCTATCCTCACGCCATGTGCCCTGGTGTTCCCCGTGTCCCGATTTTGATGCTCCTCCTACCTCTGAACCCACAGGACAGGTGGCTGCCAGAGGGTTGTCTCTCCCGCCCCCCCCGCCGCCGCCCACCCCCGCTGCTGCCGCTGCAGCCCCCCGGCTGAGACAATCCCCCTCATAATTTTTACAGCGGCTAATCTTAAACAGAAATAAACTAACGAAGTACAGATTAAAAGGACATTGATGAAATGCCAAGCGAAGAATTATGAGTCTAATAAATGGCAGGCCGTCTCCTGCGTTTGGGGGTCCTTTTATGAGGCTATTTCAACTTCATTATGAAAAAGAGAAAAAAAAGTGTATTAAAAACCATAAAGGCGAGTGCTCACCTCGCGTCTCTCTTCAGAAACCCATCCGGCGTCTCCTGTCGTAAATCCCTGCTTGTTCTCGGCTGCCTGGCGAGATGGAGAGGCGGGACCGGGAGGGTATTAAAAAATCGGGCCTCGGCTCTATCCAGAGCTTCTCGGTGGGTCGGCTCTAGCTTTGAAGGTTGAGAAGGGCTGCAAGCCAGCAGAAGGCGAAAGAACGCATTGATCCAAGACAGCAGAGAACGAGATGGACCCATCATCTTTTAAAAATCCATTGTATTTAATGCTTCGTATGCTTTTTTAACCGGCTCTCTGCAATTTATTTCAGGTATATTTTAGACGCTGATGGTTATTTCAAAAATGAGATTGCCATGTTACATTTGGCTTATGGATATTTTGAGACAGGGTTTTGAGACCTGCAGATTTGTACGTGGGAATGTAAATGAACACGAGAGAGCATTATGCATGCAGGACCGGTGCAAGGCAGTTTGGTGCCCTAGGCAAGATCAGATATTTAGCGCCCCCCTTCCCACTTGAGAGCGCTGTATTTTTTTTTCAAGGTGTTTCTGGCGCCCCCTTTAGCCCTGCGCCCTAGGCGGCTGCCTAGTTGGCCTAGTGGTAGCACCGGCCCTGTATGCATGCCTGGCTTCGTGTTTGGTTTAGCATGGCTTAAAGTCAGCGCGGTGTAGAAGAGAGTGCCGGAGCGTGAGTGGGGAGGCCCAGGTTCAAAGCCCCACCCAGCCATGATGATGATGACCAGGTGACCTACCTCACAGGGTGGTTGTTGTGAGGATAAAAGGGGTGGGGAACCCTTGGAAGCCAACCCCGAGAGCAGCAGCTGCGCTGAAAGGTTGGATAGAATTGTACCAAGGGCATGTTGCAACAGATAGTAATGCACGAGGCTCCGGTGTAATTGTAGCCTGCCTTGCTTGTGTTGACTGGTAATATTAGCCCTGCGCAAACACTGAGCGTGGAGAAGTGACAGGCCAACATGACGGGGAGGCAGACAGCAGGTATGTGCTTTCAGTATGCTGTCCACCGCGCAGACCCTTTGTGCAATGTGCAATCAAACTAAATGCACGCCAGCTCATGCGCACGATTCGAAACCCTGGTTTCTGCAGCCTTCCTATTCATGTGCTCAGAGCCTGCGTGCGGACAGTTTGAATCTGCACAACGGGTCTGTGCAGCAGACGGGAACGAACGCTGCAAGTGCATCGAACAAGGAGGCAGAGCCCGCTGTCGGGATCCTGCTCCTGCCCCCAAAGCGTGTATACACTGCACGCATTTTGGACATCTGCAAAGATGTTCCCATCAAAACAGCACATGGGTCGAGGGTTAAAAACACATGACATTTATGGGAACAGTATGTGATGGTACTGCAGCAGCTCCTATGTACAATGTTCCAGTTGTTGTTTGTGGGTTTCAAGCTATGCCCTGTATGCGGGCAAAATCCCCTTTGTTTCTGTTCTTGCAAAGGGGGCGGTGGAGGGGGAGCTGAGCTCCTGGTTTCTGGGGAGCCACCCTTATCTTCTCCTCTGGGTCCTATCTCTGATCATCGGGAAGGGGCCACAAGAAAAAGAGCGGGTCTGTGCTCGAGCTTTTTTTCAGAGCTTCCTGCATGGAGAAGAAGAAAGTAAGAACTTGAAAGGTTGCATGTGTGGCATAGTGGTTCGAGTGGTTCGAGTGTTGGACTGGGACTCGGGAGATCCGGTTCTATTCCCCTCGGCCATGAAACTCACTGGGTGACTTTGGGCCAGTCACTGCCTCTCAGCCTAACCCTACCTCACAGGGTTGTTGTGAGGATAAAATGGAGAGGAGGAGGAGGATTATGTAAGCCGCCTTGGGTTCCTTGCAGGAAAAAGGGTGGGGTATAAATATAATAAATAAAATAAAATATGTGCATTTCTTTTCTCCATCACAGGCAGTTGCTAGGAGGAGGAACCCAGTTCCCTGCTGAACCTCACCCCGTCCTTGAAGTCAAGGTGTCACCCAAGGTGGAATGCAAAGAATCGCTCGGTGGGTGGAGCCGGGAAGGGGGCGGGGAAGTAGTATTTCTCCTGCGAAATTGGAAAAGGAACTAATCCTCCGTTGTCATTCCTTCCTGCTTTCATCTCATTAATTCCCAATCCTCCTCCTCCATCACCACCAGCCCCGCAACTCATTCGGCACTCTTGGTTGCTTTTTTAAAAATTTATCTATTTATTTATTTATTTATTCATCCTCTCCACCACCAGCCCGCTCCCCCCCCCCACCCTGCTGCCGGTGAGGCGATAAGTTGACTTGCCCCTCCTTCTTGAGCCTTCCTCCTTGCACCAGTGATGATGTCTGTGCTTGGCAGAATGCCTCCTTCCAATTACAGGAGGGTGAAGCTCATTTTAATTGCATGAAGCAACTGGGATTAAGGAGACCTTATCATGTAATTCCCTCTTTCTCTCTTAACTTCATACTTGCCGCCCTCAATGAAGGGAGGCCTGTCTTGTGCCAGTGTTCAGAATTTATGAGGTAACCTTTGTCAACCGACGCTTCCTCACTCATGCTGCAGGGGGGTGGGTGGAGAGGGAAAGGAATTGCAACTGCAAACTTACATGTGGCGTAGGGAGCCTTCAAACGGTCTCGGTCAGGCTGCCATGTTGGGAGGGCCAGTCAGCCCGTGTGGTGTTTTTGTTTTTGGGTTGTTTTTTTTTAATGAGAGGCTTCACGAAAGATTTGCAAAATGCTGGACTGTACTGATCTTCTCCTCAGATTTATAGTCCAAGCTAGGATTCAAGGCATGTAACAACATGATCTCACCATCTCATTCATACTTTTGAGCAGTCCTGGGAGGTGAAGTGCTACGGTTTCCCTCCCTTTTACATGCAAGATGTTAGGTATATAGGGGGAATGCAACTATATGGTGCCAAGTGAGGAAATTATCGTCACTTGTAGACTTGGCTGCGGCGAGTGGGTCAGCTGACGACGTTTCTGGAGTGAGCTGGAGATGGCTTGCGCACTCAGTTTTGAGGGGAAACAGATGTGCCCCCCCCCCGAAAGGAGCTCTAAACTGGCCCGCCCTGTTTTGTGCCTTCTTGCAACGCTGATTGGGAATGGTAGTTTGGGGGTGAAGGAAAGTTTATTTTATTTATTTCATTTCATATAATTAATTAATTAATTATTTATTTTTAAATCGCCCATCTGGCTGGCCACCCTGGGCAATGTACAATCAGGATAAAATATAATAAAACACCATTAAAACACCATTAACACACAATTAAAACAATATAAAAGTTTTTTTAAAAAATCCTTGATTACCCTTCTCAGTGACCTGGTCTGCACAATCACCGTGAGTTAAACAAGCCACAGTGACTTGTTTTAACCCTGGTGCATGCTGGGCACCATTTGCCTAATCACCCGCGCGTGCATGGCTTGTCGTTTCATCCAAACACGGGCAGCATGGCTTGTTTGGGAGGGGGGGGGAACAACTCTCCAATAACTCATGGGCTGCTGTTGGCTTATTAGAGGGTTGTTTACCCCTCCAACAAGCCATGCCATCCAGGTTCAGATGACGCAACAAGCGAGGCACTGTGTGTGATTAGGCAAATAGCGCCCAGCATGCACCATGGCTTAAACAAGCCACGGTGGTTTGTCCATCATCATCATCATCATCATCAGGCGATCACTCGTGACCCGAGTAAGATTGTCTTCCGGGATAAAAGAAGGAAATTCTAAAGAAGATTGTGTAGACTCTAGCGATGGGTCCGTAAGTGACTGTGGAGGCCAATTCTAGATCCACACAGCTTCCCACAGTGAGGACACAGGTCACCAGATGGAAGATGGTCCTGTGAAGGATTCGTTTGACGTGCTTTTCGCTTAGTACGTTTCTCCCTTTCACCTTGCACTCGGGCTTCTTCAAAGTCCATGGAACCTTTGTGAAAGGCCAACCTCCAGTTAGATCGTTCATGGGCCAGAGCTTCCCAGTTTTCGATGTTTATATGCATTTTTTTAGATTAGCCTTATGAACATCTTTAAACCTCTTATATTGACCACCGATATTCCGCTTTCCATCCTTGAGTTGGGAATAAAGTAACTGCTTTGGGAGACGGCAGTCAGGCATTCGAACAACATGACCGATCCACTGAAGTTGGCGTTGAAGGATCATTTTTTCAATGCTAGTAGTCTTTGCTTCTTCCAGTACACTGACATTTGTTCGCCTATCTTCCCAAGTAATTTGCAGGATTTTCCGGAGGCAACGTTGATGAAACCTTTCAAGGAGGTGGAAGTGACGTTTATAGATAGTCCACCCACGGTGACTGTGTGAACCAGCTCAGTGTCTTATTTGAAAACAGTCTTAAGATTCATTATATGGCATGAAATGTTCTGTGTCCAATAAACAGCCATGTCAATGTGTCACTCCTGCATCATACACCCAGCAGGCGTGTGCACATCAGATGCCCAGCAGGTGTGTGCACTGTGCACATCACACGCTCAGCAGGTATGCGCAAGTTCCGGTACATTATTATTATTATTTTAAAGAAAGAAACTAGTTCCCGTTTTTTTTTTTTTAGGTAGAGCTGAAGGTTATGCAGCAAATCCGATCTGAAATGTGAGGAATGTTTAAAGGAGAGCACAGCAAAGGGAGCTGAACAACACACAAGGAACCACTGCCAAAGAGTTGAACTCAATTGGGCTGAAGCAAGTGAAGGCCTGTGACACATGACTTGAATAATCACAATCCTAAATACATCTACTCAAAAGTATGGCTCGCTGAGTTCGATGGGGGCTTGCTCCCAGGAAACTGGATATAGGATTACAGCCTTAGCCAGTCTATAATTAATCCGGCCTGATCTGCATGAATTACAGCCAGTATAGTTCTTTTCAGCCTCCAGATGGCATTTGCAGTAGGTTTAATTAATGCACTTGTGCAATGGCGGCGAGGGAGGGGGGGAGTGAATGGTTTCACAGTAGCAGGATCCTCACCCAACCTATGCGCATTCATCAGAACCTGAGCAGAGAGCCTCTATGCCAGTGTTCTCCAACCTTGGGTCCCCAGATGTTTTTGGTCTATAACTCCCAGCCCCAGGCAGCGTAGCTGGCTGGGGCTGCTGGGAGTTGTAGGCCAAAAACTTCTGGGGACCCAAGGTTGGAGAACACTGCCCTATGCGCACAGAAATGAAGGCATGCACATCCCTTTCCTTACACTGACTTTGAACACCTGAAAACGTACCGTGTGATCCAAACCAATCTGGCTACTGGAGCACAGGGGCTAAAAGGCAGGGCTCGGGCCCAGGAAGTCCAAGGGTCCACGTCCGGCAAACACTCACTCGGTGGCCTTAGGGTGGCTTTTCCAGTGCGTGCCTCGGTGGCCACAACTGCCCGATGGGAACATGTATGATAGAGGCGTTGTTTTCACTAGTACTGAGATGTGAATGAGGATTTTTCGGATGTTTCCTCAAGTTCCTCACCTCCGAGGCAGCAGCGAGATAGCAACTGCCATGAGCAGTTGGTTTCTTAGCTGACTTGTTTGTGCTTCCGATGCCCCCCCCCAATGCCAGGATGCAAAAACAAGTCTGCTGCTGCGCGCCCCCCCACACCTCTCTCTTCTCCGCTGCCCCCTCCTTCCTCCCCTCCAGCTCCATTTCCTTTTTTTTTTTTTAATTAAATTTTAATTTTTCACATCTTACAACTACTAATGAATACAACAACAAAAAATACAACATAAACATTGTGCACCCCCCCCCCACCTCTTGGGACCAAGTTATATTTCTCACCCCAATTTGTGTGTGTGTGTGTGTGTGTGTATACAAGATATTATTCTATATTCCAAAATATAACAAATCTTGACAAGGTTTGTTCCCCCTCCCCTTTACCAACACATCATCCAAAAATTTGCCCCAAATGTTCACAAACGGGTCTTTCTCCAATTGTCCTTTCTGACACTTAATATTACAAGTTAATTATAATTTAACGCGATATCCCATCCTCTGTATCCATTCATAATTGAAAAGACATGTTGAACCTTCCAATCCCTGCTATCATTCATTTTGCTGCTGTTAAAAATCACAATCAATTCTTTTGTATTTTTTTTAAACAACTAACTTTTCTGTAATTGTAAACAATGCTAATTTTGGGCCGACTTCTATTCCAGCTCCATTTCACATGCCTGCTGTGCGCAGTGGGCCTCGCTTCTCGTGCCAGGTCTCTCCGGCGACAGCAGCACCGCTGGAAGATTCACATTAATCTTCCTTCCTGCCTGCCTGCCCGGCTGCGGTGTGTGTGGCCAAGAGGCAGGCTGGAGATGAGGCGGGAGGAGAGAGGTGCGCGCGCGCGTGTGCGCACCGCCACCCAGCCGGATCGGCAGCACCGGGCCTCCGCCTCCGCCCTCGCCCCTGCTGCCGCATGAGCCGCTAGCCTCGGCCTCGCCGCGCGTGGGTCCGGCTTCCTCGCGCCACTCGCCTGCCCGGGGCGCTTGCGGCGGATGCAGCCGTCGCACACCTCCGCTCGGCAGGGGGAAAGAGCGGGGGCTGTGGGTGCCCCCACGTGCCGCGGCCTCCCCCCTCCCCGCGTGGAAGCCTGAACTCCCGCTGCCCCCTCCCAGGTCCCCACATATTTCCTACCCGCCCAGCCCCGAGTCACCCTCCCGTCTCCTCCCGTCACCCTGAACAGCGACATTCCAATCCCTGCTCTGCCCTCCGACTCTGCGTTTGCATCTCCGAGCATGCTTTCCCTCTCTTTCTCCCCCCACGCTTGCACATCGCTGGGAGGGAGAGAGAGAGAGAGGAGGGGAGGTTTTTTTCATTACCCCTGGGACTGCCTGACAGAAACCCAGATCAACTCAGAGCTTCTCTCCGGCTCCTTTAATCATCCAAGGCACTCTTGGAGAATTCCCGCCATGGGGGGGCGCTCCAGCTGACCCCCCAGTGACCCTAACCCTCTCCCAATGAATGCGGCAGGCAGCAGACCCGCATGGACCCGTTCCCTCATGCTTGGCATCGCCCCCCCCCACATCTAGCAGCCTCCTCTCCCTCCCCGCCGCTCTGAAACCTTTTCAGCCCGAGTTGCGGAGTGGCAGAAGACGCTAAAAAGCCATCGCGGGGCCCTAAAAGTCATCAGAGGAGTGGCACCCGCAGGGCATTTTCCCTCAGGAGCCCCGTCAGCAGACCCCCACACGCCCACCCGCCAGTGTGGCTCAGTCGCATCAAGCATTCAGGGGGGGAACTTCAACTGGTAAGTAGGAGTGTCGGAGAATCTGCAAACAGACGCTTCTTCTTCTTTTCTTCTTCTTCTTCTTCTTTCTATTATTATTATTATTATTATTATTATTATTATTTTCAGTTTTCTATACCGCCCCCAATAGCCGGAAGCTCTCTGGCGGTTTACAACAATAGTAAATTACACAATAAAATACAATCCTACAATAAAAATACAATTTTACACTAAAATACAGTATAAAAAAATACAAGCAATAAAAACATGGAAAAATTTACACAAACATTTAAAAAACACTTAAAATCATTTAAATAGCTAAGACAGGTGTAAAAAATAGACTGGATAAAAGAGTCTGGAGTTCTAAGAATCTGATCCATGGATTCGGCAGTGGACTACTGGCTTTTCCCAAGTTGCGTGGATTCCACGGACTTGCGGAAATTTTCTTTAATTTTATGCAAACTTAGTTGTAGAAAAAATGTGTAAATTAAAAAAAAAAACTGACCAAAAATGCACATTTCCCCCATAGGCTGAAGCGTGAAAATATGCAATTTCTTTTGAAGATTTGTGTATTTGGGGGGGATTTACACATTATGAGGAGTGAATTTGTGCCACTCTGAATTTGCACAAATGCATACAGATGCATTTGCGCAAAATCCGATTTCATCAATGAGCGGACGACAGAACGAAAGGAACTGATTTGGAAAGAAGGGTCTCAGCTTGCGGGGGGGGGGGGGACAACTTTGCCTGCTGGAGGCCTCAGGCTCAATAAGGATGCAGTGCCGGGAAAGACATTGGAGAGAGACTGCGGCTGCAGCCGGAGGAGGCAATCCTGGACTCGGAGGTCCAATAGTCTGACCCAGAGCCAAAGTGGATGTGGCGTGAAGCCTAGCCCTATCCAGATGTTCCGTGAGTGTGTGCCATGAGTGTGAGAGGGGGAGAGAGAGCAAGGACACACTAGCTGTGATGCCTCCGTTGCCAACCCTGTGTTGAGAGTGAACTTCTGCAGCCAGGAGATTTTTCCCAGGGTTCTGCATCACATGGAGAGGAGAGAGTCTTGAGGCGCCAATGGGAGGTTTGTTTCTGCACGGGAAGCGATATTCGTTGGGGTCGCAGGGAGGAAGGGTTAAGTCTCTCCTCCCTGTGCTCTCCTGTCCTGAAGAAAATCTGCCCCCCTGCCCGCCTGTGCCTCGTATCATTTTAAAAAAACCTATACAATTAAAGTAGGCATAGGTGATTCTGACAAGCTGAATTTCACACAGTTAAGTTCATTCCATTTCTGCTTCACATTGCAAATTATTATTTTGCATCACATGGAGAGGGCCCACATGAACATTCACACACACATATATGCATTTTTGCATGCCTTTTTTAAAAAAAATATATGTGTGCATTTTTGTGGGTACTCGTTCAAATGTACACATTTTCCCAAACAATTTTTCCATTGAATAAAGTGTTTTTGTGCACATTCTTTGTACATTGGGGTGGGGATGTATGACAAACTTTGGAAAAGTATAGATTTCAAGGTCTAAATGCATTATGATTCATGTTTAGGCTTAGGAAGTATGAATTTGAAAAAAATTGTGTTGAAAACTGAACTAATTTTTCACCCATCCCTAATTAAAGTGATATCTGAGACATCCTTTCGCAACCTAAGTTCCCCCAGTGTTAAGAAAGTAAAAACAGCCCTGCTGGATCAGACCAAGGGCCCATCGAGTCCAGCATTCTGTTGTCACACAGCAGCCAACAACCAGCTGCCCACGGGAAGCCCACAAGCAAGCATGAGTGCAACGGCACCCTCCCACCCATGTTCCCCAGCAGCTGGAGTACATAGGCAGACGGCCTCTGATACTGGAGGTAGCATATAGCCTAGTAGCCACTGATAGCCTTCTCCTCCATGAATTTGTCCAATCCCATTTTCCAAATTGGTGGCCATCGCTACATCTTGTGGACGTGAATTCCATACTGTAACTATTTTCCATGTGAAGAAGTCCTTCCTTTTCTGTCCTGAATCTCCTACCAATCCGCTTCATGGGATGACCCCACTGGGTTCTAGTATTATGAGAGAGGGAGAAAAATATCTCCCTATCCACTTTCTCCACACCATGCATAATTTTGTATGCCTCTATCAAATTTTTATTTATTTATTTATTATATTATTAATCGCCCATCTGGCCGGTCACCCGGCCACCCTGGGCGATGTACAATTAAAATACAGTAAAACACAATAAATATAATGATTAAAACAATATAACAATTCTTATTAAAACCTAACCCACCCCATATTCCCGCCTGAACAGCCATGTTTTAATGCACGGCGGAAGCTCATCACGGAGGGGGCATGGCGAAGGTCACTAGGGAGGGAGTTCCATAATGTGGGGGCCGCCACAGAGAAGGCCCTCTTCCTAGTCCCCACCAGCCTGGCTGCTCTGGCTGATGGATAATTTCCCCTTATTCACCTTTTTTCTAAGCTAAACCATCCCAGCTGTTGTAACCTTTCCTCGTAGAGGACTTGCTCCAGGCCCTTGATAATTTCAGTTGCTCTTTCTGCACTTTTCCAACTCTATAAATATTCTTTTAGGTGCAGTGACCAGAACAGTATTCTTTGTGGTTGCACCATAGATGTGAATAAGGGCAGTCTGATCTTGGCAGTTTTATTTTCAGTTCCTTTCCTAATTATGCCCAACATGGAATTTGCCTTTTGGGCAGCCGCCGCACACTGGGTTGACATCTTCATTGAGCTGTCCACCACAACCCCAAGATCTCTTTCTTGGTCAGTCACTGCTAGCTCAGATCCCATCAGTGTGTATGTGTGAAGTTGAGATTTTTTTGCCCCAACATGCAACACTATCTATACATTTGCTTACATTGAACTGCATTTGCTGTTTTGATGTCCATTCTCCCAGTTTGGAGAGATCCTTTAGAAGCTCCACACAATCCCGTTTTGTTTCACCACCCAAAATAATTTGGTGTCATTGGCAGACTTGGTCACTTCACTGCTCACTCCTGATTCCAGATCATTTATAAATAATTTGAAAAGCATTGGTCTCAATCCCAATCCCTGTGGGACCGGGACCTCACTGTTCCATCCCTCAATTGGAGAATTTACCACATATTCCTCTTCTCTGCTTTCTGTCCTTTAACCAGTTACTGATCCATAAGAGGACCTCTCCTCTTATTCCATGACTGCTAAATTGCTCAGGAGTCTTTGGTGAGGGACTTTGTCAAAAGCCTTTGAAAGTCCAAGTAAACATTGTCTACCGCATCACCCTGTCCACATGTTTATTGACACTCTCAAAGAACTCTAAAAGGTAAGTGAGATAGGACTTACCTTTGTGGAAGCCATGTTGATTTCTTTTTCAGCAGGGCTTGTCCTTCTATATGCTTACTAATTTTTTCTTTAATAATGCTTTCAACCAATTTCCCTGGAACAGACTAACCACCCTGTAATTTCCCGGATTCCTCTTGGATACCTTTAAAATATTGGTGCAACATTGGCCATTCTCCAATCTCTGGTACTTTGGCATTTGGGAAGAGTGTGAACAAAACCTGGATTTTTTTTTGATTTTTTTTAAAGCCTGTGAAGATGTGTACAATTTTGTGCAGGTTTTGTGCAGGGTTTTTTTTTAAAAATTTATTATTATTATTATTATTATTATTATTTAAGAAATGCAATCTAATGAAGCACTGGGATGTAACCAATGCAGCGCTGGAAAATGAGAACCTAAGCAAAATCCCTGCACTCAACTCCCAGCCTGCTAGAGATCCAGGGAAGGGAGCTGAAACCTCAAGGAGGAAAGCTGGCAACTCACACTAGCAACATTTTAATAAGCACTCTCCAACAAGGATCAACAAGGAAAGTTGGAATGCATGCATGGGACACAGATGGTTTACTGGGTTATAATACTTGGAAGAGCCGCTGCACCCCACGCATGGGGATCACGGTGGAGGAGGGTAAGGCCGGGAGCTGTTCCATACCCTGCTTTCTATGCATGAAGGGTGCATGACGCATGAAAGATTCATGGTCAATACAGAATATAAGCACTGACCTGTAAATATTTTACAAGTGGGCTCAGACGACTGCAGAGTTTAGGGATCCAGTTTGGGGTGTGTGCGTGAAGCTTGGAAGATGCACATCCAGTGGAGGCTGGTGACTCCTATTTCATAGAATCATAGAAAAGTAGAGTTGGAAGGGGCCTATAAAACATTTATCCCTATTAAACAGAAAACATTTCTGTTGTTTTCGGTGGGGCTCCTAATTCGTTGCAGCATTTATTTGGAGCTTTATAGGAGGGATCCATGGTGCTCCATGGTGGTGGTGAACCTATTTTGGGGTTGGAGTTCAGCACCATGGATAGCTCTTATAAAGCTCCACATAAAACCTGCAATGGATTAGGAGCCCCAGCGAAATAGGAGTCACCATCCTCCCCTGTGCGCATCTGTGGGCATGTGTCCTCCAAGCCTGTTTAGGGCCCGGGCTGAAGGGAAGCAAGCAGCTCACACACTGTTTTTTGGAAAAGGCAGCGGTCATTTCAATTCCCAATATATTTTTCTACAAGATTAGCAAGTCTGAAGGCCCTCTCTCTCTGCCCCTGTCCATCCCCCAATTGGGCTCCAAGCACACCCCATGCACGACACCCACTTTGCTAAGATAGGGAGTATTTAACCAATGAACTGAGCTTGGTCAAAGCAAAGCAATATATCTCCCTGCTAACCTTGAGGTTTCCATTTGCAAGCTAATTCAGGACACTTTGTTAAATCGGAGCTAAGTACCTGTTGTGAACTGACCAGAGAGCTTCAGCTATTGGGCAGTACAGAAACATAACTAGATCTAAATAACTAGATCTAAGTCGGCTGGCCAGGGGCAGTATCCAATATGGCCTCTGGGCTCCCACTTGATCTGTTGCACAAGCGGGACCCATCGTTCATACAATAGGAAGCTAGCATTTCAAAAAGCGACCTCAGAAACAAGCGGAAACACTTGTTTCCGGATCGGCACAGGTCAGTGGAGGTTCCTTCTGCAAGCTCCACTGACTTGCCCCATCCTGGAAAGAGTGTTTCCACTCGTTTTTAGTTCCTCTTTAAATCACTGGCTCTCCACTGCACTAGTGGTGGATGGATCCCGCTGGTGTGCGGTCAGATGTGGATACCGCCCCAAGTTTCCTACTTTACAGAGGTCAGTCCTCTGTTTCAGAGGTGCCCTCTATTTGAAGAGGTGTCCAGTGCGGTCTGGTTTAAAGTCAAAGAACCTCAAGGAGGTTCTTCAGAGAGCAGCACGGGCCTGGAAGTTGCCTGTACAGCTAGCACCACTGGACAGCAGACCGAGCAGGCACACGGGTCACCTGGTCTGGTCAATCTTCTCCACTATGGTGAGATGCATTTTTATTTAAATGATAGCTATTTCTAAATTTGTGTATAGGTATGTGTACCTATACACATACATTTTGCATATGCAGATGTTATGCAAATTGGCATCCCCTTTCATCCTCCTTTTTGGTGACCTGCATTTCCTCTTTTTTGCCAGTGCCTATGTGACCACCCTCAATCTAAGGCGCTGCACACAAACATTAGGGCTGAACTGTCCGGCCACTCAGGTTTAGCGAAGTTTTTGAGATGACTCCTTGACCAAGGCTCTTTGGCTTGGCCTGCTTCTTCATCAGGCCCCTAAGCCTCAAATGCCCAGATAAGCATCTATCTATGAGTACACAGTGGGATAATGTTTCAGCCTCCCGTGCAGCCTTAAAACAGGGTGATGGGAAAGCCTCTTCTTATATAAGTTTTTTGTTCCAAACGTACCTCCAGGAATATTATCTGAAGAAATGCAGGCAGGTAAAGGACTGAAACTGCGTGGCCATTTATGAAGAGGGCAGTGTGTGCGCGTGTGCACATGTGTGTGTGTCTTTATGGGGCTGGGGGCAACCTGTTTTTGGTGGTCTCCCACATGGCCCCCTTCCCAAGAGGGCCCAGAGACATTTTAAAGAGGTGCCAGGAGAACGGTCCTAAAGCTGTCAGCTTTTACTGCTGGGAGAGTGCAGCCGCTTTGCCCCCTCCTCTCCCTCTCCCCTTTTTCTTTTACTGCTGGGACAAAGCAGACCCTCTCCCCAATGCCCTGCGTCTCCCAGGCTTCCTGAACCTGAGGCCCCGGCCCTGTGGCCTGGAGGGCAGGGGTCTTGGAGAGAAATGAAGGCCATGGAAAGAACTGTTGTGGAGTCCCTGAGCACAGAGCCAAGACGAGTCCTACACCTCAAAGCTGGGATGAAGAAAACTCGGGTGGCATTTAACTGGGCGGGCCAAAGGACTTGGAGAGCTCACCGAAAGCTGGATCTTGCCACAGGAGGCTCAAAAGTGCAAACGGAAAGGACCCTCTCTTGGGCTTGCCAAAAGGCCCAATCCTATGCAGGTTTACTTGGAAGAAAGTCCCACTGTATTCAGTAGGGTTTACTCCCAGGTGAAGTGCGCATTCGCTCACTAACTTCAATAGGACTTACTCCTTTGTAACAAGAGTTAGGTTTGCAGCAATCCTATGGTCCCCGAAAGGGTGTCCCAAGGGTCATAGGAAATAGTAGGACTCTCAATCTGGCAAAACCCTAACCGTTATTTATTCCCTGCTGCTCTGTGGTGGTGGTGGTGGTGGTGGAGAGGAATCAAATGACACAATTTTGCATTTATATCCCATGTTTGTAATGTTCAAAGTGCTCCACATGCATGATCTTGGTAGTCCTTACAACGTCCCTGTAAGGTAGTCTAGTATTATTGTCTCCATATTGCAGGGACTGAGGTTGAGTGGCTGACCAAAGGCCAGCTAGTAAATTCATGGCTGAGGACAGATTCAGATCGAGGACTTTGCAGTTCATAGTCTTCTTAGCCATGACAACACATGGCTACCCAGAGTTATCTGCTAGAATACACATTGTTATTAGGAGTCTGGCACCAGTAAAAACATTTATTTCAGGAAAAATCCCCATGGAACATGCTCACTTCCCAAGTGCCAGTAACTGAAGATTTGTCCATAAGGACTAGAAACTTGCTTTCGAAATAAAAATAACTCAAAGCTGAGATTCTTGGGGAGCAAAATTCTAGAGACTTCACCACATTATTCAGCTTTTCTGCAGCTCTGTAGAAGCAGGATGAACACGTATATTAATCAATCAATCAATCATATTTCTATACCACCTTTCTCAAGCCAGCTGTGGTGCCCACAAGGTAAAACAATCAAATAAAAACAAAACACTAAAAGTAACCTTAAAAGCAACATTTTAGGGTGCAATCCTATGCATGCTTAGACAGAAAAAAAGCCCTACAACTCCCACCATTCCCCAGCCAGCCAAAACAACAAACCATGGTGAACAACCCACAGTTCACAGCCCAACAACAAACCATGGGTTCTCTTCATGGGTTGTTCGTGGTTAACAAGCCATGGCTTGTCAGCACAGCTGGGTTTAGAGAACACAATAATCCCTTATTTCCAGAACAACCCACGGTTCAACGACAACCCACACTCAACCCTTAAGTGTGGGTTATCATGTTGCCTGAACCCAGTTATACTTTGGGAAGACAGGATGCAAATATCTTCAATTGATTGATCGATTGATCAATCAATCTTTGATGGGGAGGAATCACTGCTCCGTGGCCATGCTTTGCATGCAGGAGGTTCCAGGTTCGATCCCTGGCTGTCCCAGTTGAAAGGATCTCAAGTGGCCTGTGGCTCACGCTGGCTCAGCTTGTCTGAGTGTGGAAAGCTAAGCAGGGTCAGGCCTGGTTATTACTTGTATGGGAGACCCCTCCTTTAGTTTCCTGCATTGAGCAGGGGGTTGGACTCATAGCCTTGTAGGCTCCTTCCAACTCTATAATCTATGAAATCTATAAGCAGCAAGTCTCTGGCTGACATCTTGGAGAGCTGCTGTCAATAGGAGCGACTGGGAAAGATGGGCATGCATAGGCCTCTGTGGCAGCTTTCCCCAATCTGGTGCCTTCCAGAAGTGTTGGACGACAACTCCCAGCATGACTGGCTGGGGGATGCTGGGAGTTGTAGTCTAACACCCAGACTGAAGAAGGCTGGCCTATGGTTGGATTCAGTGGAAGGCAGGTTCACATGGGGTGCAAATGTTAAAAGAAATACATTGTCCCCAATATGAAGGACAATTTCTCTACATTAGCAACTGGTACATGTGAAGAAGAAGAAAATGAAACCCCCAAAACCGAGAGCAGTGCCGCAGTGGGTACAACTGAACGACATAAAAGCTTTGCTGGTGGCAGCGTTCAGCTTGTCCCTTCTTGTGCAAGGCAGATCAAAAGAGGAGGGAAGGAACACAGCAGTGCTTGGCTCGCAGCATCTTTTCAGGTTCTCCAGGGAGACAGACAATCTGGGGAAGCAAGGAGATCACGGAGAAGAAAACAGATTCACACGCACACAGGGGCCTCAGAGCATTCATTAATACAGTGGGTAGGCAAGAGACATGCAGTCCACGGGGTTGCTTGTGGCTCCACTGGCAGGAAAGAGGGCACAGAGTGGCTGAGTTCAGACAACATGATAACCCACACTCAAGGGTTGAGTGTGGTTGTCATTGAACTGTGGGTTGTTGTTGAACCATGGGTTATCATGTTGCCCGAACCCAGCTGTACTAACAAGCTATGGCTTGTTAACCACGAACAACCCATGAAGAGAACCCATGGTTTGTTGTTTGGTTATGAACTGTGGGTTGTTCGCCATGGTTTGTTATCTCGGCTGGGTTCAGGCAACAGGATAACCCACGTTTCAACAACAACCCATGGTTCAATGACAATGGAAGGGATCTCAAAGGTCATTTAGTCCAACCCCCAGCCGATGCAGGAAATCCACAGCTATAGCAAACGGCTGGCACTGTGGCCTGCACTATAGATCTGGCAGAATGTGCACAAACAGTTCCAAGGTGGTGCAACTGATGGTGTCCCACTGCAGAAATAGAGATGGGGGATGCTCAGTTTAAATGCCCACACGGGAAAACTCTCTGCAAGCAGAAAATTAACACAACAACAAGAGAGCTGGGCTAGCGTTGCCAGTTGTTTTTGCTAGTTGCTGTTGTTGTAAGATGGGAGAACATTAAAAGAATTGAACCTCCACCTGCAGTGTGAAGGGATGCAGTCCTCTTTACTGCATCAGGATTCTACCACGAGGCTTAATCAAGTACTAGAGGTGCAATCATGCCCCAGCTGCTGGCTGGGGCATGTTGGGAGTTGTAGGCCTTTTTTTCTGTCTAAACCTGCATAGGATTGCACCCTTATTCATCTAAGTGTTTTCCCAGCAGTGACAAGGTAAAGCCACCCAAAATTGCTGGTCTCTTTGTGTGTCACATGTCCTGGTGAATGCATAACTGGGTATAACTCCTCTAGGGATGGGTGATACATTTGTCTGGTTTGCATTCCAGTGCAACTCACCAAATCCTCACTTCCCAAACCTAAACACGAAGTAGAATGTGGTTTGCTGTTGAAATCTGTACATTTCTGAAGTCTGCACTGCAGTTTGCAAAAAAAGCAAAACAAAACACACAGAGAAATCCATACATTTTTAAAAAATGTGCACGAAAAGGCAAATATTTGGGGGGAAATGTGCACAAAAACAGCTCTATTCATTGAACGAGCACTTGAAAAAAATTGCATGTTTGGAAAAGTGCACACAAAATGTGCACATTTTAATTGTAAACAAATATACATGCAATTTTTCGCAATCTGATGCAGAAACGGGATGGAATGAACTTAAAAGTGAAAAAATGAGAGCCCAGTCGCAGTTGAGCTTTACAGATTTGTCCATCCTTAAACTCCACCCCCACCAAAATGCTCAGGGCCTTAAGCTGGCCTGGAAGCCATGCTGTTTGCCTAGAAGCATCTTCTTCTCAATCCCAGGCATATAGGGACAGGCTCCAGGAGCTCAGACCAAGTTCTCTGTGCATGCTCAGAGGCACTTAAAACCATTACTTCACAATATATTCTAGGTGTCCCTTGCCATCTTTCTTTCCCATCTTTGGCTCTGCTTTTATGCCTTTCACAGCAGCCTGACACGAGGAAGTTTAGTGCGTGAAGCTTTCCCTAGCAGAGAGCTAAAGTGAGGGGGAAAGCTTCACCTGTTTAATTTCTTCCTGCCAGGTGCTGTTAAAGGTGCCGAAGGAAGAGCCAGGAACCCCCCCCCCAAAAAAAAGATAGCAATGCGACCGGTGAGCCCAGGCACAAATTAAGCCCTGAGAAACGCATTTGACACAGGCTGCCCTGGCTTCCTGCTACTTGGGGGAAGTTCAGCATGAAACACCGGGGAGATCCCTGAGCATCTTTTTCTAAGTCCAAAGGGCCAGAGGTGCTCACTGGGGGGATCAAGCTGAGGGGATAAAATAGTCGGCAAGGACCCCCATGTTTGGATACTTCGCAAGGCCGGAGCTGTACCTCTCCATGCCAACAGCTCTGCCGTTTGCTCAGGAGAAAGGCATTTAGCCATGAAAGGGTGCTTGCTCCATGATCCAGAGCACAGAGCAGGCCCAGGCTAGCAGCTGTGGGGCTCGGCAGGCCCATATCGGCTGTTTGTTCAAAGGATATGCCAGTTTGTTCAAGAATCCCTCAGAGGGCTCTCCTTTCTGGTCGGATTAGTCGCTGTGAGAGCTGCTGCCTGGGGATGGGGCGGGGGGGGGGAGAGACCCGACCCCCATGAATATTCCAAAGGGTGAGAATGGAGTCTTGGTAGCCAAACAGAAACAAAAATGCAAGAAAGAAAGAAAAGAAGAAGAAGGTGGGGGGAAGAAGGAAAGAAAAGAGAAGCAAAAAAAAGTCCTGCCCGTGGATTTGCTTTCTGATGGACTAGCAGCTGTAAATGGCAGGCAAATCCGCTCGGGCGTGCCCTGCTAAGCCATCTGGTTTTTCCTAGCTAAAGATGAGATCGGTTGGACAAATGGTCAGAATTTTACTGGCCCTGGCAGAATGCTCTTCTCCAGGTCATTTCCCAGGGGGAAAAAAGAGTGTAAAGTTGGACACACAATTCATGGAGGAGAAGGCTATCAATGGATACCAGTCCTGATTGGCTATATGCTTCCCCCAGTATCAGCGGCAGTATGCCTATGTACTCCAGTTGCTGGGGAACATGGGCGGGAGGGTGCTGTTGCACTCATGTCCTGCTTGTGGGATCCCGTGGGCAGCTGGTTGGCCACTGTGTGAGCAGAATGCTGGACTAGATGGACCCTTGGTCTGATCCAGCAGGGCTCTTCTTATCTTCTTATGTTGGTTCTTTATCTTTAAATCGTAGTTGGACTGGGCAGCCCTTCAAATAGAGGACTGTCCTCTGTAATGAAGGACACATGGCCACCCTATCTAAGAATAGCAGAGTGAGCCACCCTAGCATGAAGGGAAGTGAGTCAGAGTGTTGCTTCCAAGAGTGACCCCTCATTTGGCAGCAAACCCCAGAGAAACTGGTCCTCTTGTCTAATAATAGGGGCTGTGATGCATACTGGGAGAAATGCTGCAGCATTCTCAACAGCATGGGGGTCCACCTGTCCCACAAGCATGAAACCAGCCCTGCAGGCCTCAGTCGCTTTCTGGAAGCGGGTGGAAGTTGTAATATTCCTTGGATTTACTTTCTCATCCCACCAACCCCCAAGCAACTACAGCTGAACTGCAACAAACATAAGAATATAAGAAGAGGCCTGCTGGATCAGTCCAAAAGCACTTTTAGCCCAGTATTCTGTTCCCACAGTAGCAACCAGATGCCCATGGGAAGACCACAACGGGGAAGGAGCACGATAACACCCTAGCAACTGGTGCATGTAAAGCATGCGCTCTCCCACTGAACTACGCCCTCTGTTCGGCAGGTTTTCCTCTGCAGGTTTATGCTTCTTCCTGTCCTTTCTCTACTGGGCCACCATTTTGCTTATCCCAGAATCCCCTGGATATTTCAGTGTTCCAGGGCATTCTGGGGGGTAGGGGATAGCAGCTGCCATTTTGTGCAACATTTGGGCATTGTGGGAAAAGCAAAATGGCAGCCATCAGAACTGGAGGCCGAGGTCAGCTCCTTCCACTGCTACCACAGCCAGAAGAAAAGCATAGTAACAGAATGGAAAGGAAGCCAAAATGACACAATGAGTCTCACCACAAGCATGTGAAATGCATAATACCTTAATGTTCACGTTACATCTATGTGCTGAAGCCTGACAAACCCAGCAACTGGCACTGGCACCAATAACATTTTAATAAAGCATCTCCCGAAGGCAAAAATAGGGACTGAAGAAGGTTGTGTATTTTCGAAGGTCTGAGCTGGTGGCTATGAAACCCACCTCCATTTGATTATGTGTAGCTTTGCCTTGCCGTCCTGACTCTTTAAACGGGGTGATGTTTGGCAAATGTAGAAGCATTTCAGGATCAAGATGGATGCTGCCTTCTCTGGGTTGCTTTATTCTATATTTTTTGCACCGTGTGTGTGTGTGTGTGTGTGTGTGTGTGTATGGAAGTCCTGCTGGGAAGTGCAACCGCTTGGGAAAGGCGAAGACCTTGGAATAAGGCCCTTGGCATGTGCAGTGCAGGTTCAATCAAGCCCTCACAAAATGGCAGCAGAATTACAGCCCAGCCATCAGTTCCAGCGATTGTATCTTTTCCTCTCCACCGATTGTGGGGAAAACACCTTCCTGGGACAGAGCCAGGTCTGGGCGGACTGGGAAGGAATTTGTGCAGGCCCAGACAAGGCTTCGTCACATGCATTCCACAGCAATTAGCACAGACAGCTCGCTTCCTTCTCCAGAGGGGCTCAGGGCTGGAGCAGACCCAAGAGCCTTCTATTTGTCTACCTCTCCATTCAGCCAGCCTCCTCCTCTGCAGCTTCCCCGACCCATTCCACAGACAGACATTCCTCGTAGCTAGTGCGCTACCACCATGGCCGGCCCTCGCATTTCCTAAGAGTAACATTTATCCCATCCAATAGTTCTTCGGGAAGTCCCGGGCACTTTGCTGGGCACCCTCCCGCTACTTGACTCACTTTGCCTTTTTTGTGCATTTCACACTCTTATAAGAGAGCCAGTGTAGTGCAATGGTTATAGTGTTGGACTGGGACTCAGGAAGTCCGGGTTCTAGTCGCCACTTGGCCATGAAGCTCACTGGGTGACTTTGTGCCAGTCACCCACTCTCAGCCTCACCTACCTCACAGGGTTGTTGTGAGGATAAGCTGGAGAGGAGGATTATGTAAGCCACCCTGGGTTCCTTGCAGGAAAAAAGGTGGGATATAAATATAATATTTATTTAAATAAATAAAGGCAGAGGACCCTTGCCTGAAAAAAAAGGTTGGCAACATTATTATGCTGTGTACTTTAGCACTGCTGCTAGGGTGTTCAAGTGTCCTACTTTACAAAGGACAGTCCTCTGTTTTGGAGAGCTGGCAGAGGACAGTCCTCTATTTCAGTGTTCTCCAACCTTGGGTCCCCAGATGTTTTTGGCCTACAACTCCCAGCATGCCCCAGCCAGCTGGCTGGGGCATGCTGGGAGTTGTAGGCCAAAAACATCTGGGGACCCAAGGTTGGAGAACACTACTCTATTTGATGGGCTGTCCAGTCCAAGTCCGGTTTAAACTCAAGGGACCATAAGGAGAGAGAGCAGTGGGGCCCTGAAGGTACCCACCAACATGTAGCACCCTGGATGGCAGACTGGCCAGGCATATGGGTCACCTGGTCAGTCTTCTCGACTGTGGTGAGATGTCTTGTATTTCTGTCTAAATTATGGTTATTATTTCTAAATTTGCACCTCTGTACGTATAAATGTGCCTGTGCAAATGTTGTGCAAATGGGTGTCCCCTTTTTGGGGCGATGCAGTTCCTCTCTTTTGGTGACATGTAAGTGGCCGCCCTAGGTTTTGCTGCCGCTGCTAAATAAATGCTTAATGGAATTGTTATTCATGAATAGGAAACAGAATCCGTGTCCAGCAGTCAGGGATTCACTGAATAGCACATTCCCTACAGTTCCGCTCTTCCCAGGGTCGGTGAGTATATCCATGGAGGACCCCCAAGTGTGGCCTTCCCTCAGCCCCAAAATGTCGCTCAAGGAGAGGCCGGCTGCCCTTAGCTGTCAGCCTGTGCCAACGGTAGTTCCTTTCCTCTCCTCTCTAAGTCATCTCCGTCCCATCACACTTCACCGTGCAGACAGGGTTAAAGCTCTGGTTAGCATCCTTGCCCAGGTCAATGTCTATCAGGGCACATGCCTGATAACCTTTGCAGATAATGGCTCCTCTCCCGGCCTGGAGCAGTGAGTGGCCCATTCTGCTCCTTAAGTGAAGGCCACAGCGTGCTGAGTACTGAAATGGTCCCGTTATCTTTCCCCCTCGCTCCTATTGACCTGAGGGAAGGGGTCACCTCTTCTCTTGCCACCGGCTCATTGACCTAAAGTCAACGGAGCTGCGGAAGAGGGGTGTCCAGCAAAGTTAAAACCTTCTGCATATCGGTGGCTTGATGTGAGTTTAGGAAAGTTATATGTTTTCCTGGGCTTAGTTATTTTGGGCCTCACGCACTTAGCTTTCATCATGCTCCAGTGGCGGTGTTAGAGGGCGGCCCACTAGGGCTGGAGGAGCCCCAAACCTTTCATTTGGAGCCCCGAATCTCAGGGAGGCCCTGCTGTCCATGGGCACCTGCTGAAAGAAAGCCACAGGGGCCCTGATGATCTCTGTTGCATCTGATCCCTCTGGATTAGCCGGCTTTTTGCCCACATGTGCTTCCCCTCCTGCTGCTCCCCCCCTTGAATCTTTCTGCTTGAGGGCTTTTTTCTGAAATCAGATGCCCTCCTCTCCCCTAACCATATACCCCTTTTTACAAATAGGGGTGTCCTTAGGAGACAGGGCCCTTTACAGACACACAGAGAGACTTTAGAGCCTATGTAAATTAGCATATGCAGATTCGTGCATTTTTTCTGTCCTGTGGGCCTCAGCCCTGGATCTTTTCGGTACCTAGCACCACCCCTGCCATGCTCTGTAAGCATGTACTTAGGACCAGGTTCAAGCTACAGTATGGACACATAACCTAAGCTGAATCATCTAAGAGGGGGCTAGGTGCAGTTCTGGGGTGCTCCTGGATGCATCATTGTCACTGGAGGCACAGGTGGCCTTGGTGGCGAGTCGTGCCTTTTTTCAACTTAGGCTGATATATCAGCTGCAGCCCCACCTGGACAGAGAGAGCCGGGCGACAGGTAGCCATGCCCTGGTAACACCCCCGTTGGATTACTGCAGTGCGACCTTCGAAAATGGCCCAGAAGCATGTGCTAGTTCAAAACAGAGCTGCCTGGGCAACTAGTAACTGGGACTGGTCGATACGCTCGCGTGAGGCCAGTGCTTTGTCAGCAGCACTGGCTTCCAGTTGGTTCCCAGGCTCAATTCAAAGTGTGGGTGTTGCAGCCCTTGTTAAATGACAGACAACCTCAGGCCCAAATTACATGCTTGGGTCACCGGTGACCCATATCTCCCCTCGTAATGTATGGTTTTTAAACACAGAGACAGGCAGATGTTTTATTACATTTTTATCCCGCCCCTTCCTCCAAGAAACTCAGGCTGGTATCCATAGCATTCTCCTTTTATCCCCAAAACAACCCTGCAAGGTAGATTAGGCCGAAAGGCCGTCCAGGTCCATGTCACCTGGTGATTCTGTGGCTGAGTGGGGATTTGAACCCTGGTCTCCCCTGCCTAAGTCCAACACACTAGACCAGTGTTCTCCAACCTTGGGTCCCCAGATGTTTTTGGCCTACAACTCCCAGCATGCCCCAGCCAGCTACTCTGGCTGGGGCATGCTGGGAGTTGTAGGCCAAAAACATCTGGGGACCCAAGGTTGGAGAACACTGCACTAGACGCTAGTACACACTACGTCACCCCGTCTCCTATAAGGTGATGACGTGTTACAATTTTCCTTCTCCCCCATTTCATTGGCTGCCACTTGCAGGGGCTGGGGAAACACTAATGTGATTATGTCACATTGTGCTTTTTTAAAACACACACACACCAAAAAAACCAAAACCAAAACTACATGTTACTGGGAAGATGTACCGTAGGTGGAGAAATGGTCCAGCAGCACCCATACATTTTCTAACTCTTGTAGCCTGGGCCTCAATTCCCAAAAAGGTTGAGATTCTCCTATAACAAATTTACCTCTGCTTCTAGCAAATTCTCCCCCCACACACACTGCCTGTTTTTTTTCTCCCTCGTAGTGACAGCTCCCTTTCCCTCACCGAGAGCATCTTAACAACCTTTTCCCGCTTGCTACGATCATTAAGAATATTACAAATAATTGATATAATGTCTTCAGTATTCAGCAATATGGGATGCAACATTACACACTTGCCAAAGCATGATTATCGGTTCAAAAATTACAATCATCTATGAATCCTGGATTATTTATGCATTAATTCTGCACGAGGCATTTGCCACACGGCTAAAGATATACAGATCTCTGTTTGGAGGAGAACATGGTCTAAAGAGAGCATTAAGCAGGGAAATCTAGCCTTGAAAGGAAAATAACCTTTTCCTGGACAGTTTTAATACACACACATACAGAGATCGAGTGGCCACTTATGGATAATCAAAAAAAGAGGATACCAATGGGCCAGGGCCAATGTTAGCCCTAGTTAGAGTGGATCCATTGAAGTGAATGAGACTAGCATTAGTTATGAATAACACAAGTCCCACTCATTTCAGTGGGCCCACTCTAAGTAGAACTAACATTGGATACAACCAAAATTTGCATAAAGTTTGCATATGACTCTATCTATCTATATGCAAATTTAGAAAGAATAACTATAATTTAAATAGAAATACAATTCATGTCACCATTGTGGGGAAGGCTACGACCAGGTGACCTGTGTGCCTTGCCCAGTCTGCTGTCCAGATGGTGCTGATGGGCAGTTTCAAGGCCCTTCAGCTCTTCCTTCTGACTGTTCTTGATCTTTAAACTGGACTTATACTGGACAGCCCTTCAAACAGAGGACACCCTTTGCCGCTCTCCAAAACAGAGTATTGTCCTTTGCAAAGTAGGACATCTGGCCACCCGACAAGAGTAGGGAGGAGACAAAGCTATGAACAGTTCTACGCACACTTATTTGGGAGTGGGATTTACTTTCAAGTCAACGCGCATTGCATGAAGCCGTAAATCTCTCTTCTGTGTTTTGTATGGCAAATTATTGCACGTGCCGCATGTGATGAAAGATTGGCTGTATTTCCCCCCCCCCCTTTGGAATTACATAGTAAAATACTGCAGGCATTTGGGCACTCAAGAAAAGCAGTGAAAACAAAGCGCGCCTCCCCTAAGGCCCTGCCCTCCCCCAGAAAACAGACTCCCAAAGAAAAACAAATGGTGTTCGTTTGGATAAAAGGTTAGAGGGTGATGTAATTAGGAACAGCCCACCTTGTTTACCTTGGAGGCTTTTAAAGGTTTTTCATAAATATTGTAAAACAAGCAACTCCGTGTCTGCCTGCAGGGCTTAGATTCATAAATTATAGAGTTGGAAGGGGCCTACAAGGCCATCCAGTCCAACCCCCTGCTCAATGCAGGAAACTAGAGGAGGGGTCTTCCATCCAAGTAATTACCAGGCCTGACCCTGCTTAGCTTTCCACGCTCAGACAAGCTGAGCCAGCGTGAGCCACAGGCCTCCTGGCTCTGTCACCCCAGTCCACAGCTTCGGCACAGGCACCCCAAGGTGAAGCGTCCGGTGAGTCATGGGCAGTGAAGAGGTGGGCGACGCTCGAAGGCAAGTGGGATCTTACTAGAGTTGCTAAGCGGGCTGCTCATGCATCGCCAAAAAGAGGGGCAAAGATGCATAGAAATGGCATGTGCTCATTTATATTTATAAAGACAAATTTAGAAAGGAAGTAGAAGTACGGTACATCTTGACACAGTGGGGGAGACTGTTCTGTGAGTGACCGCTGCCGGGTGACTGTGCGCCTCCTTAGTCTGCTATCCAGGGGCTCAATGCTGATGATGGGCAACTTCAAGGCTTTTTCCAGCTCTCCCTTCTGATGGTTCTTCATCTATAAACTGGACTTAGACCCTGGACCGGACTTCAGATAGAGGATGCCTTCAACTAGCGGACTGTCCTCTGTAAAGTAGGAATGAGGGCCGGGCCAGCCCAAGGGTTGCCAACATTTCAGTGGCCTCCTGTAGCTATGCCTTTAATGGTGGCTTGCTCTGCGACCATTTGCAGGCAAAGATCACGTGTATCCCCCATGCTGTGAAAAGATTAAAGGCACAGCTACAGAAGCCAGCTGAACGGTTGGCAACTCTCAATCAGGTTTATCAAGGGAGACATTTGGGGATTCATCATGAACCCAATTGGTACAATGTAGGTCGTACCCAAAGACCTATGAAGCTCCCCCTCTCTCCCTCTCGTTCCAGACTAGTGTAGTGGTTCGTGTTGGACTAGGACAAGCCTTCCCCAACCTGGTGCCCTCCCAAAGCCTTGGACTACAACTCCCATCATCCCTGACCACTGGCCATGCTAGTAATCGACACATCTGGATTGCTGGGGCAAGGGGAGGTGGGCTTTAACTTCCCCTTCCCTGACAATGTTGAGCAGGATTGCTGGGAAGGGGGCAAAGTTCAGTCCTCCCCTCCCCCCTCAGTGGTTTTGATCCAGATCGCTGGGAGGAAGGGGAGACTTTAAGGCAGCGTTCTCCAACCTTGGGTCCCCAGATGTTTTTGGCCTACAACTCCCACCATGCCCCAGCCATCTGGGACCCATGGTTGGAGAACACCGCTTTAAGGGGAAGGGCATGGAGTGACTCTCCCCGCTTGCCTTCCATCCCAGCAGGATCAGGCCCCCAACAGCCCAACGGTGTTGGGTCTCTTCCCTGCGCACCCTCTGTCCCAGCATGACCGGGCTCCCAACAGTCTGCCAAACAGCCGGATGCTGGGCTATCGGGAGCCGGATAGCACTAGGAGAAAGGACATTGGGGAGATCTCTCGCTGTGCACCCTCATCCCTAGTGCAGGTGGTGTCGTGTGGGAGGGAATTCAGGGAGGGGCGGCCGCGGCGGCACTGGGCACCCATGGCCGGCCACACACAGGCAGCCTCTGTGGGCCATGCGTGGGGGGTTGTATACTCAGACACTCACTGGAAGGAAACTGCTATATAAATGTAATGCATGATGGAATCAATTAATCGCCACCTCCACCGGGCTGCCGCCACCTGGCTAGTTCTTGATTAAATTGATCCGTTTTCGAATGTCCAGAGCAACAGCCAGTCTTAGCATGATTAAAGCGGATTTTGAGCACCGGAGTGTGTGAGAGCGGACTTTGCAGGATGCACGATACTGTCGATAGCACATGCACATATGGAGGAAGCTCACTACACTCCCTGTTGAATGTTCATAACACAGGCCTGTGGCTCACGCTGGCTCAGCTTGTCTGAGTGTGGAAAGCTAAGTAGGGTCAGGCATGGTTATTACTTGGATGGGAGACCCCTCCTCTAGTTTCCTGCATCGAGCAGGGGGTTGTTGGTCTCCATGGCCTTGTAGGTCCCTTCCAACTCTATGATCTATGAATCTATGAAACCTCCTCTGGGCACCTGCGAGGGACACGGTGGCTCTGTTTTTGTGAGCTCTTTAGTCATTCTTGTTTTTAATTTATACTATATTTTATCTTAAGAGCCCAGCCTTTTAAATTGTTTTAATCAATTCTTTTAAATATTTCATTTTATATATTTTACCTTGCTGCTTTTTTATCCCCTTTCTCTTGTCCTTATCCTGGGCGTTTTTTTAAATCATCGGAGCTTAACTCTTACCTTCTTTTGCCAGTTGCTGAATTGTACTGCTGGAGTCGCTAGGAAATGAGGAGTAATCTATCAAGGACTTTGTCTGCTGTAAGTTGCTAAACTCCTTAAATTTATCAAGGACTTAGTTAGTTGCCAAAACATCATAATACAGCAAGGAAAAGAAAAGGGAGCTGATGGGAAATAGCCACCAGTTATTGGTGCTGGCGATTTCGATAACGCTCATATTTTAACGGGGGGGGGGGGGGCTGAAATACCTTTAATACAAACAAACAAACAAACAAACGCAATCAAACTCAATAACTGAGAAGGATTGCTCCAAAGGCGAGGAAGTTTAATTATTTTTATACCACGTCATCTGACTCCAGATTTTAAAAGGATTTGTTCAAACATAGGGACCTAGTCCCAACAAAACTGATGGTCTATACCAGAGAAAAATGCAAACAACTGGGCTTGGCCCCAGTGACTGAAGATGTCTCCTTAGCTACTAAGGCTGCAAAGGCTCAACTTCAACTAAAAATTACCGATTTTTTCTGTCCAACTTTAGAAGGAAAGGAAAAAACAAGTTATGAACTTATTACTACTTTAAGTGACTGAGGAGGAGATCCCAGACTGGTCCTTGGGACCACAGAACTCTCCAAGGAGCCTAAGCCTCAAGGACGCCACAAAATATCCAACTCACTACATCCCCCCAGTGGCACTAAGAATAGTATCCTCAACACACCCTCTTCACAACTGTCTATTCACTCAGATCAGCTGACTAATGATAAATAATATAACGTTGATCACCATCTTGTCGTAAACCTGCTTTGCAACCAATATGAGTTGACGGCTATATTCGACCTTAGCACAGATTTTAGAGGAGACCAAAATGGTCATGTTACAAGGGAAGGCAAACTGATAGTAAGAAAGGTTGTTGACCTTGATCTCCAAGATGATAATCTGATGCTACCACACTATCCTGACGCTCATGTGCCAAACAGTCCTTCAGATTCTGACACTAATATCTTCAAGAACTCACAACATCCTTCAATGGTCGCTCCTTTCCCTTCTAAAATCTCAGTGCAGCAACAGATCAACTCTCTGGAAGAGCCTTCAAAATCCTTATCATCTGGGGAGGAAACGAAGGTCCCCCCGCTTCAGAACCCACCTTTTCATGGCTTTATTAAGCTCCTCTACTGGAACATTGCTGGCTGGGTGGACCTCGAAGAAGTTTGACATCTCCTTTAAAGAGTGTATAGGCACATTTGATATAATTCTGCTCCAAGAGACTTGGATGCAAACTCCAGTGACAATGGATGGGTTTATCACATTAGATCTTCTGGCCACTGTAGGGGAAAGTTGGGGGAGACCGAAAGGAGGTTTGGCTCTCCTGGTTTCCACAAAGCTTCTGGCAGAAGTGACCAAAGTAGAGCCTTGTGACCAATGGGCCATGGCTTGCATTGTAAATTTCAGCCATGGTAGTGTCTGTTTTGATTATAAATGTTTACTTTCCCCCTCGGGGAGTCCGCTCCAGGGCCAATGAAATCTGACCTATACTTGAAAAATATATATCAAACTTGTTTTTTAAGCTTCCCAATGCCTTAGTTGTAGTGGCAGGCGATTTTAATGCAAGATTAGGCCCCAATGACGAGGCCTTGTGTACTCTTATTATAATGTTGCCCCTCCCCCACACGGTATAGGACAGTCATGCGTCCCACGGCAATCGAAGGATTCTAAACTTAACCAGAGAGGACTTCATTTAGCTCGATTTGCAGCCAAGTTGGATTTATTTATTCTTAACGGAGCAACACACGGCGATTTTCCCGGAGAACTCACCTATTGGTCAGAGCGTGGCGCTAGTACAATAGATTATGTTATGATATCTCGCAACTTTCTGGCTAGTCCGCTGAATTTAAAAGTTGACCCCCGTCAGGATAGTGATCACTTACTAAGCTCCTTGAAATTTAAAATTAGAACTACGGTCACTCATCTGACAGATAAGCTTGGTATAGACCTCACACCTGATGGTGACTGACTATAAAAGAGTTAGATGGTCCAATAAGATAGAAGAGCATTGTATTAATTATCTAAGATCGGACAGGGCTTCTGAACTCTTCCATGAGATTATAGCGGTGAAGTCACCTGAAACAGTTATTTTCGTGTACCAAGATCTGGCATTCGAGCTACAACAGATCCAAACAAATAACTTACCCCGATCTCTCAATTCCCACGCCAAAAATCATAACTCTAAATCCTGGTTTGATCACAAATGTGTTGTGACAAAGAATCAGTTGGTTACTCTTTTCAAACAATATAGATCAAGTAAAGCTACTGCTATCCCTTATATCTCCAAAAACAACGGTATAAGGAGTTAATTAAAAAGAAAAAAAGAGAGGCACTGAGTAAAGCATGGGCACAGCTAATCTATGCAGCCTGAAAAAAACGATTCTTCTCTCTTCTGGCACATTGTTGGACGAGGGCTCCAATCAGAAATTCCTAAGATGGCCTGCCTGGTGTTGCCTGAGGCCTGGGGAAACCATTTTTGAGCCCTTTATTCAGCAGGGCCAGATATCCCAGAAAACATAAATATAAACATCGAGCTGGCAGCCATTCCTTTATGGCAGCCAGTATCGATATTAGAAATTTAAAAAAACTACTTACCTTATTCAAACCCAGGAAGGCCTCTGAGGCAGATTGTATCCCAGTAGAGCTAATTAAAAACAACATAGACTGGTGGGCCCCAATTCTGGCTGCACTCTTTATGTCCATTGACCAATCAGCCCAAATACCATCAGACTGGGGTCTGGCCATTATCGTCCCAATATACAAAAAGGGATCTAAACATGATCTATCTAACTACCGCCCAATAATTTTGCTTAGCATAGTAAGCAAGCTTTATGCCAGGCACCTGTGTTGGAAATTTTGGGACTGGCTTGACCTGGAGAAAATACTAGCCGAAGAGCAAGCTGGCTTTAGGTCAGGCCGTTTTACCATTGATCAGTGCCTGATCTTACATCATCTTATCAGGAAATATAGATCTAGACCTCATGGAGCCTTTGTTGATTTTAAATCCGCACTTGACACCCTCTATTATTTAATTTTTATTTAAATTCCTTAGTCACCACTTTATCGAATCCTAACTTTCACCCACCTAATCTTGCAAACTGACCTATTCACACCCTACTGTATGCGGATGATACAGTTATATTATCATTTTCAGAAGTAGGACTCAGGCAAGCTCTTTGCACCTTCTCAGCGCATTACACTGAGGAGCAGCTCACAGTTAACTACCATAAGACAAAAATTCTGTTTTTTTCAGAAAGACATACTAAGCACAGATGGAGGTTAAATGGCCATGACATCAAACAGGTCAGGACTTACAAATCTTTGGGAGTAGTCTTCCTGAGAATGCTCAAAGAACCATTACTGCTATCTTCAGATTCTTCTTCTCCAAAGGGGGCTCACATATTCCATCTGCGATCAAAGTCTTCCAGGGCAAGGTGCTGGCTCAATTACTTTATGTCTCTCAGATATGTATTTATAAAGACCCTCGCCCTTTGGAGGCAATACTGACAAAAAAAATTACGATCTATATTTGGTAACCCACGTGGTACCCCATAAGCTTTACTCAGACTAGAAGCGGGCCTGATTCCATTTGAAGCACGAGCATGGATAAACATAATTAATTTCTGGCTTAAACTAAATTTCAGCCCACAAAACTAACACCCCCCCCCCCCGATGATTTTGGTGGATAATCTGTCTGGTAGATGGGCAGAAACGGCAGAGGAAAAATTACATTATGGTGGGGCTCTCCAACCTTGGGTCCCCAGATGTTGCTGGCCTACAGCTCCCAGCATACCCAGCCAGCATGGCTAATGGCAAGGGATTCTGGGAGCTGTAGTCCAGCAACATCTGGGGACCCAAATTAATTGGAGAGCCCTGCATTATGGGTTTTCTCCCCTAGCCCTGCTACAGTTGGGACCTATAAAGGCCAAAGAAATGATCACTGACTGGATTAGGGACCTAGCCCTACAAGAGGATAGAGCTTGGGCCGAACACTGTATGCCATCTTTGATTCCCAATACAATTTTTGCCTCCGAAGACTATCTTCATGCCCTGGTAATCCCAAAATATCGCAGAGCTTTCACCCTGGCACGTTTTAACTCCTTACCTTCAGCTTTCCTGGAGGGTAAATACCTGCGCATTCCTTATTCTCAGCATACCTACCCATGTCAATTGGGTGAGGTCGAAACAATAACACATGCGCTGCTGTTTTGCATATACTATAAGGATATTCGTTCCTTTTATATCACCCCAAATTTTAAAATTTTTTACCAGGCAGATCCAATTCATTTTATATCTCTCTCCTTCTTTCAGGCTCAAGGAACAAGATAACTTTTAATGTGGCCAAATTTTGTGCTTTGGCTTGCACTATCAGGAAGCAGATGGTAAACATGCTTAAACCAGACTATTACTATACTCTTTTAATATGCTTGTTTTTTACAAACTAATTTGCTCACATCATGTAACTTTCCTCCTTTTTCTGTATAACATTCATATATTGTGATGTTTGTACTTTCTGTTTGATCTATGACCGTAGCTAAATAAATATATATACACATGCACATATGCGGTCTGTTGCAAGCTGGCAATTCTACATCTGGTTTTTTTGTTTTTTTTTTAAGCACTGTTTCCCTTGTTCGAATATTTGCACTATCGCCCCCAGTTTGAAAGGTACACACTGTTACAGTGTAGTGAGCGTGTAGCTTAATCTGGACCTTGGACCGTGCATCGGTTGCCAGCTCTTCCCCTGGTGATGCTGCTTACAGATATGTCATAGGGCCCGCCCCTGCGGCATCATTCTTCCCAGGTTGTCGGCTGATACCTCAGAACATTTAAAAGTGTAGGTCCTGACTCTGGGCTGGAACCTGACAACCCTACACACACGTATGCACACACACACACACACACACACACACACACACAGCCCTTTGAAAACTGGAAACCTATTGCACTCTTTTCATCTTTCTCGTTTCAAGCCTTGTTGGGACTTGAAAAAGATACTAGGAGAGGATATATTGTGGAGCAGGGCCGGCGCTACCGCTAGCCAAACTAGGCAGCTGGTTGCCTAGGGCGCGCGGCTGAAGGGGGCACAGAAACGCTCCTCTTCGCTGCCGCTGCGCCGCCCCCACCAGGCCTCCGCCTCCCCGCCCGCCACCGCGCCTCCCCGCCCACCCACCCACCGCCACCGCGCCTCCCCCCGCCCTCCGCCGCCGCTGCGCCTTCCCCCGCCCGCCACCGCGCCTCCCCCGCCAGTTGCCGCCGCCGCCGCCACTCCCCCCGACCCCCCCGCCACCTACCTTCTCCGCGTCGCGTCGCTTCCAGAGCCCCGCCCGCGTTGTTTTGGCGGGAGGAACCAGGGCAACAGGGCTTAAACAGCCCTATTGCCCTGGTTTCCCCGGCAGGAAACGGAGCGCGGGGGTCCCATCGCGTCACTTCCTCCTCGGAGGCGGTGGCAGCCAGGGCGGGGGGAAGGTAGGTTGGTGGTGGTGGCGGCACGGGGGGGTTTGCAGAGCAGGGCTGCTTTGCTCCGGAGGCCCCCCCCCCACGGCACGAGAGGCCCCCCCCGCTAAATTTCATTTCGCCTAGGGCACCAAACTGCCCTGCACCGGTCCTGTTGTGGAGTAATATCCTTCCTATCTCACGTTAGTGAGATCAGCAGAGTAGAGTCCCTTTCCAGCTTAAAAGAAGCTTAGATTTGGCTAGTGTTAGCCAGTTAGCATTTGGTAATCCAGGATGCTTTAAGGCAGACTGGATTTCCCTGGTTTTGCCCCCTTTTCTCTCCCTCAGAACAATAACCAGAGACACAGTCTTGTAAAAGTTAAAAGTAACATTTACTCACTCAGATTATGCAGTTTCATTCAGGCAGGCTTAAAAGACGTTTCTTACAGTTCGTTACAGTACATTTGTACTTACTTGGGGTCTGAACTTGTGGAGTTCAGACCAGCAACTCTGGTTACATGCTGCTGCTAGAACCACATGGAGACAACAACTACAGCAACCACACACTCCAGAGTCCCAGCAGAAAGAGGAAGAAGCTGATAGCTACGCCCACTTCCTGCTTAGGCTCGGCTAATTATTCAATGAGTACCTTCTAGGGAATCCACCCTAGAAGGTATCAGTGATCTTAACCATTTCACCCAACTACCTGGTGAAACATGAGTCATTGACTGCAATTTAATTATCCAACAAGCCTAAACATGCCCAGTTCTCTCAGCCATTCCTCCCATCTTGCTTCCTGTACCTTCTCTTACAGTTCCCTCTTGTTGTACCCTTTTTTGTTGTATAACCAGCCTCCTCCGCCCACAGCACACACCTTCACCTGCACCCCCCCACAGTAATTCAATCCTCTGAGTCTCTATGGTTGCAAGGGGGGTTTTTGTTGCTTGCATAGAAGTGGCTATTGACTGATAAGAACAATTTTGAGACTTTTGTGCAACGCCTGGAGGGAATTCTATTTCACGCACAAAATCAATTTTTGCACATAACACTCGATTGCCATTGCATCTGAAAGTGTTTGCTTCGTAAATACCAGAGAAGCTGCTTGCAGAGATGGCTCGCCGTCTCGTCCTCCACCTGACTTTTGCTGTTGTGAAAAGGCCTGGATTTTACACATTTTACTGCCTCCCCCCCCACACACACACTTCTCTCCCTTTCTTCCAGAACGTATTTGAAAAATAGAGCCCATCTTTATTGCTGCGTGTGGTGCTATGTGGCTTTCTTGAAAGTAAACAGAATCCTGGCCCAGACTTCTCCCCAGTTCCTGTGTCTTGGCAGAAACAGCCACTGCGTCATTCCCTTTCGGAGAGCCTGTTACGAAAGAAGCAGTTTCTTCTCAATGGGACTCTTTTATGCTGCCCCTGTGGCCATTTACGCAGGGGTGGAAAGCCACAGTCATGCATAGAGGTCATCCAGATGGTAGGGGGATTAGAAACATAGAAGCATAGAGCTCTGTAGGGTACCGTGGAGATCACCTAGTCCAACCCCCTGCTCCATGCAAGGTGCAGCTACAACATCACTGACAGATGCCCATCTAGTTTCTGCTTAAATACCTCCATCCAAGGAGAAGCCAACACCTCCTGAGGCAGTTTGCTTCACTGCCAAACAGACCTCCCTGTTAGGAAGCTTCTCTGAAAGTTTAGATGGAATTTGCTTCCCTGAAATGTCCAACCTCTGGTTCTAGTCCTCCCCTTTGGAGTAACAAAGAACAGCTGTGCTCCATTTTCTGCATGACCATTTTCCAGATATTTGAAGACTGCAATCATGTCTCCTCTCAGTCCTCTCTTCTCCAGGCTAAACATGCCCAGCTCTTTTGACCATTCCTCATAGGACCTGGTTTCTCCACACCCCTCACCATCCTGGTCGCTCTTCTCAGGATATAGAATCATGGAATCATGTAATAGTAGAGTTGGAAGGGGCCTATAAGGCCATCGAGTCCAATCCCTTGCTCAATGCAGGAATCCAAGTCAAAACATCCCCGACAGATGGCCGTCCAGCTGTACCTTGAATGCCTCCAGGGTGGGAGAGCCCACGACCTCCCTAGGTAGTTGGTTCCATTGTCATATTGCTCTAACAGTCAGGAATTTTTTCCTGATGTCCAGGCAGAATCTGGCTTCTTGTAACTTGAGCCCATTATTTCATGTTCTGCAATTTGGGATGATCGAGAAGAGATCCTGACCCTCCTCTGTGTGACATCCTTTCAAGTACTTGAAGAGTGCTATCCTATCTCCCCTCAGTCTTCTCTTCTGAAGGCTAGACATGCCCAGTTCCTTCAGTCTCTCCTCGCTCATAAGGCTTTGTTTCCAGTCCCCTGATCATCTTTGATGCCCTCCTCTCTGAACCCTTTCCAGTTTGTCCACATTTATTTTACTTATTTATTTATTTCATTTTTATACCGCCCAATAGCCAAAGCTCTCTGGGCGGTTTACAGCAATTAACAAGACAATCCCTGCCCGCAGGCTTACAATCTAAAAAGACACGACACACAAGGGAAAAGGAATGGGGAGGGAAGAAGCGGGAATATTAATGAATACTCCTTCTTAAAGTGTGGTGCCCAGAATGGGACGCAGTACTCAAGATGAGGCCTAACCAGTGCTGAGTAGAGGGGAACTTCATGTGCTCCAGTTAGTCAATGCCTTTCTTAAAATGTGATGCCCAGAACCGGACACAGCACTCCAAATGTGGCCTGACTAATGCAGGATACAGTGGAACTGTTACTTCCCATGACCTGGATACTACGCTTCTGGGAGAGCCAGTGTGGCGTAGTGCTTAGAGCATTGGACTGGGACTCCAGAGATCTGGGTTCTAGTCCCCATTTTGTCATGAAGCACACTGGGTGACTTTGGATCAGTCACTGACTCTCAGCCTAACCTACCTCACAGGGTTGTTCTGAGGATAAAAGGGAGAGGAGGAGGAGGATCATGTAAGCTGCCTTGGGTTCCTTGCAAGAGGGAAAAAGGCGGGATATAAATGTAACAGCAACAACAGCAATAAGCATTTTTAGCAGCCGCATTAAACTGCTAAATCATATTCAGTTTGTGACCCACTAAGACATCTAGGCCCTTTGCACATGTACTGTTGACAAATAGGGTCCCCCCCCCCGTACTTATGCCTGATTTTGGCACATAAATGCAAGACTTTTCATTTATCTCTTTTGAGTTTCATTGTTAGTTTCAGCCCGGTGTTCCAGCTAGTCAAGATCCTTCTGAATCTTGATCCTGTCTTCTATGGTGTTGGCTGTCCCTCCCGGCTTTGTGTCGCCTGAAAAATCTGAAAAGCAGCCCCCCCCCCCTCAGTCACACCCTCATCTCGGTCATTTATACAAATGGGGAGCAGCGCAGGGTCGAGGGCAGAAGGATGCAGGGCCATTGATGAGCACTCGTGGAATATGGTTGCTCAACCATCTGCTGATCCGCCTAACAGTAGCAGCATCCAACCCACATTTTACCATCTTGTCAACAAGGATATTATGGGATGCCTTGTCAAATGCTTTGCTGAAATCAAGATATACAATGTCCGACAATCCACTAAACTAAGAACTCTCTCAAGAAAGGAGTTAGGGTTGGTCTGTCATGATGACTTGTTCCTGACAAACCCATTTTATCTATCTATTTATTTATTTATTATATTTATACCCCGCCTTTTTTCCTGCAAGGAACCCAAGGTAGCTTACATAATCCTCCTCCTCCTCCTCCTCCTCCTCCTCCTCCTCCTCCTCCTCCTCCTCCTCTCCATTTTATCCTCACAACAACCCTGTGAGGTAGGTTAGGTTCCTATCAGTGCATTATTTTCTAGATGCTCACAGACTGACCGCTTATTAATCTGTTCTGGAATTTTGCCTGGTATCAACATAGATTTCATAGATCATAGAGTTGGAAGGAGCCTACAAGGCTATCGAGTCCAACCCCCTGCTCAATGCAGGAAACTAGAGGAGGGGTCTCCCATCCAAGTAATAACCAGGCCTGACCCTGCTTAGCTTTCCACACTCAGACAAGCTGAGCCAGCGTGAGCATGAGGCTGACTTGTCAGTAATTTCCTGGATCTACCTTCTTCCCTTTTTTTTGAAGATGGGGACAACATTTGCCTGTCAACTTTTCATTTTGAAAATACCTTGGAGCAGATCAGAGTATCAGTATCAGAGGCAATATATGCCTAAGTACTCCAGTTGCTGGGGAACGTGGGCTGGAAGGTGCTGCTGCTGCAGTCATGTCCTGCTGGTGGGATCCTGTGGGCAGCTGGCTGGCCACTGTGTGAACAGAATGCAGGACTAGATGGACCCTTGGCCTGATCCAGCATCAGGGCTGTTCTTATGTTTTTATGCACAAGTGTGTGTGCTTGTATGCTAGCAACAAGAATGGGACTCCCCCCCCCCCCCCAGCAACTGGCCAAGAGAATACCATTCTGGTTGGGCCAGTTAAATTTCATTCTTCACATCTGTAGATACCCCTTGGAGAGGAATGATTATTATCTTCAGCCATTGGGTATGCTTCCATTAATAGTATGGCCGTGTCTGAAGAAGTGGGTCTGTTGCACTGGGCCCAATTATGAGCAGGAGCAGGAAAGACGGCGAGGTATTGCTGTAACACAGGGCTCTCCAACCCTGGGTCCCCAGATGTTGCTGGCCTACAGCTCCCAGCATACCCAGACAGCATGGCTAATGGCAAGGGATTCTGGGAGCTGTAGTCCAGCAACATCTGGGGACCCAAGGTCAGAGAGCCCTGCTGTAACATGATGAGTTTGGCCACTTGTTCCGCCATCCGTATGGTAGGCTTTAGCCACCTTCAGCAATTGGCCTTAATCTTCTGTCCAGTAGTGTGGGGATGCATAGTAGGCAAACTTCACCTCCCTCAAACGTTAGCGGTAGGTCTCCTCACCGACACTGAGAGTACTTCGTATGGCATCTTCAACTTTTGCATACTAGTCAAAAACAAACTGTCACGTGTTTGTTTTCTCTGACGTAGTGAACTGCTCCAGACAGAAGCCATTTTAAGGGGAAGAACTTTAGCTTTGTCTTGTGTTCTTTTTTCTTCTTGCAACTGCTATAATGTAACTCTTTGCATTGGTGGGGTGAAGTTATCCTTCTCTCTACTGGACTAATGCTGGCTATGCATTTATACTCTGCACATGGACTGTACCTAGGGAATATATACTCTGTAGTGCTTACTTTGAATAAGTAAATAAACGGGCAGAATAGACCTGTTGCTGTTACAGCGTGATTCCTGTGTCCTGGATTAATCTGCAAATTGGAGTGGCTGAGCTGCTGGGTCTCTGCTGGGTTTGCTGCTGTGTGGAAGATACTCTGCTACTGTGTGTGGAAAGCCTGGCAAGGCTAGCACATGGATTACAAATCTCTTTCAACACCAACAGCTAGGCCGCCTCAAGAGGGAGCAGTGTATCAACTGCCTCCTGGGCCGGGCCTGTAAGCCATGGGGTCAGGATAATTATTATTATTTTTTATTATTATTATTATTAATATTTATTTATCACCCATCTGGCCGGCAACCGGCCACCCTGGGCGATGTACACAGAATAAAAGCAATAAAATACATTTAAACAATATAAAAATTTTAAAATCTTAACCCACCCCATATTCCCGCCTGAACAACCAGGTTTTTAATGAGCGACGGAAGCTCATCAGAGAGGGGGCATGGCGGAGGTCACTTGGGAGAGAGTTCCACAGTACGGGGGCCGCCACAGAAAAGGCCCTCTTCCTCGTCCCCACCAGTCTAGCTGCTCTGGCTGAAGGGACAAGGAGAAGGCCATCCATGGCAGATCTTGTTGAGCGGCCCACTTGGTGTTGCTGGAGACGCTCCTTGAGATAGGGGCCCAGTGTTGGTAGCTACAGCCGCAGGATGGCCCGAACATCTCAAAAGTATTTAGGTGAGCTTCAGGATCATCCCCCTCAGTCATTTTGGAGATGCCGTACTGGTGCCCCCAAACTTCCTGGAATAGCTGCCCCCGATGACTTCGGCCATTGCTGGATGAAGGGAACCCAGCATTGGCTTTAAAAGTTCCCCTTGCAACCTCTACTGGGCTGAAAAAACATTTGCTGCAGCAGTTGGGTTTGCTAGTTGCCAAATGCTGTAAATGCCGCTGCTGCTCCTGCGCTTGGACTCTTTGTTGATCAGATAGCCAGTGAAGCCAAGTAGTTGGAGAAGGGGGTGGGGTGCCCCCTGTATTGTTGCCACGGGGGGGGGGGGCAAAGGAACATCAATCCCACCTGCCTCCATTACATCCATTATGAATGAAATGCAAGTAGACTTATTTCAACAAAAATGATGCTTTACTTCAGCTTTAAGAAAAATGATACAATATTTCCTAGTTAGTAATTCACCAAATAAGTTACATCATAATATTCCTCTATATCTCAAGGCAGAGAAGCGCTCCTTCCAGCAGGTGAGTCAGGTTCTCTGCCACAGGATTTATTCCTCTCTTGAGGCAAGCAAGTGTAAGCGTGCTCAAGATTAAAGCCCTCTCCAACAGTTGACAGCTAAGTCTTTACAGGAACAGCCTTCAAACCCTTTTGTAGTTGCTCTTCCTATGCCTGCTCTCCCAGGGAAGCCATTTTATGCTCTCCTTCCTCTCTCCCCAAGGAAGAATGGATTGAAATGCCTCTCTGAGGGGCCTTTGGCAATACCTGGTTTGCCTGAAAGCAGGTGAGGATATTTGTCCGCATTTAGGGTGGCTTTTCAGTCTCCTCCTCCCTGTTGGTTCTGAAGGCCTCTCTTTCCTCCAGTCTGCACCTTATCTTGTGTTGTTCGTATTCCTTGTAGCATTTGAGGTCTGTGGCTTTCCCAGTTCTCTGGAGCAGTTCTCTGAAGCTGCCCTCGCCCTCCCCTTCCTCTAGTCTGCTCACTTTGCATTTTTAAAGAGTGTTTGAGCTGTTCTTCCCACCTTCCTACCATCACCATCCAGCTGAAGCTGCTTCAGCCTACTCCCAGGCTGAGCTGCACCTTCCCCACAGGTGTCTGTTACACCCAAAGAGAGCCCTAGGCCAGTGTTCTCCAGCCTTGGGTCCCCAGATGTTTTTGGCCTACAACTCCCAGCATGCCCCAGCCAGCTATGCTGGCTGGGGCATGCTGGGAGTTGTAGGCCAAAAACATCTGGGGACCCAAGGTTGGAGAACACTGGTTTAGACTGAAGAAAGGCCCACAACTCCCAGCATGCCCCAGCCAACATGGCTGGCTAAGGCATGCTGGGAGTTGTAGGCCAAAAACATCTGGGGACCCAAGGCTGGAGAACACTGGCCTAGGCAACACTGCTGCTCTGTGCTTGGCCCCTCATCAGCTAGAAGGTGCAGCAGGGATGCGAACAGACTGATAGGGGAATGCAACACCTGGGTTGCAGAGATCTGCTAAGGATCAGATGATCTTGAGCAGGGTTCCAGGTTAGATCATGTTGTTCAGGTAAGCAAGACAGAAACAGATCAGCACCACGGAAAGCTCTGAGTGGCGCTGGGGCTGGAAGTCAGACAAGGTTGTCTGTATGTCGCTCCAATAAGGAGCAGAGCAAGACTGAGAATTAAATTGGAGTGCAGCTGCTTTTTGGCTGGTTGGCCCCACTTGCATACTGACGGATGGTCGATCTTTTAAAGGGGCCTGGCCTGTTTTAGCCATCTCGGGGTACAATGATGTGGGAGTCGCTGGGGTATGCTAGTGTCCTCATGGCCCAAGTCCTCAGAGTCTGAGGATGGTAATGTGACCTCCTCTGGATGCAGCAGAGCTGACCCCACCCCAGGGGTATTTCTAGTGAACTGGCTCCTGGGGGGTGGTGGAAGAGTTGTGACGCCTTTCTGTGGCCAAGTCATCCCCCTGAACCATTAACTCTGGAGCCTCTTCAGAGGACAAGGGGTCAGGATCCCCTGAGGATACGGGTTCAGGGTCCTGGTCCATGACATTTCCTCAACTCCGATCCAGAATACTTGAATCTATTGGAGGCAGTCTTAAATAGGCTGCAATGTAGGGGCAGGTAGAGATCCCCAAGTTCCCAGATGTGCTACAGGACATAACCACGGAGAAAGAGCCCTTTGGCTCCCAACCTTTGGCTCACGCCAAAGGCTCGCACCCCTGCCACAACACTAGCTTTCTTATTACCTGGCGGGGAGGGCGGAAACGGCATCAGTCAGGATCCTCAGGTGCAGCAAACACACTTCCACACACACACACTCCAATCCCATTTTGAAGAGACCCAAACAGATCTGCACCTTCTGGACTAACGTGCAGATCAGAACTCAGTTATCCTGCCGATTTTGCACTCCTCCAAATTTTGTGATGGAGTTGTTGGCTCCGTGTGTGTGTGTGTGTGTGTGTGGTTTAGGATACAGTATGTTTAGAAATGCGTACTTTGAGAGAAAATGCATTCAGCAATGCATATTTTGTGAGAGCATACTTTCAAAAATAGGTTTCTAGATGCAAATTTTTGTTCAGTTTAAAAAATAAGAATCAGATTAATATGGACACTGGGCAGAATGGACTTATGAATGAACACATGCAAAACTGACACAGAAGAGAAACGGACTCCTCCCGCCCCAACTGGCACCTCAGCTGTGCCTAATACATCGTTTTTTTGCACAGACCCAAATATTGTGAGCAGAAAGCCCTCACAAAGGGTTCTCTTTCCCCTCCATTGTTCCAGGGACCAAGGGTGGTTGATTTCGGGACCCCAGCCAGCAGCCACCTGCTGCAGTGTCCTCTCTCTCTCTCTCTCTCTCTCTCTGTTTCTCCCTAGGAAATGCATCAATGGCCAGGTGGTTCTGAGGAGGCCCGTCGAAGCTACAGTGGGATGGAGCCCATTAGCCCATGGTGTTAGCCAGAAGGCCGCACAAGATAATTGAGGAATATTTAATGTCCTCCAGCTGCAATTATGTCAGGTGCAATGCGGAGTTCATCAATCAGGGGGAAAACACAGCCCTGATCTCACCACTAATCCTCCCCCTGCTGCATTGATTCATGTGACCCTCTTCTGACAAAAGCACAGCCCGTCCAGAGAAAGTCAAACCCGCCCCCCCCCTGCTCCAGACCCCCACACCTCGCTATGGAGGATGGCTTGCCCGAAGGGAAGGTGGAGGGGTGAGCCTACAGGAAACGAGGGATCTCACATGAGTGCAGAGCAATCAAATCTGCAACAAAACAGCTGGCTGGAAGCAGAGCAGAGATGCACGTGTGTGGGGGGTGATGATGAATGAGGCCCTTTCCATACTACAGGACAAGGCCAGCCCCAACTGCACTGTGAGCCTTTTTGCGTGGTGTCCTGCAAACTGATTCCATAGTAATAGTGAAAGAGCCTGTAGCAGCCTTCTCCAGTCCGGTACTAGGGTGGTCACTTGCACACTGCCAAAAAAGATGAAATTCAGCACCAAAAAAAAGAGGACAAAAGGGGGCACCAATTTGCATAACATCTGCTATATACATATAGGTGCAAATTTAGAAATAATAGAATCATGTAATAGTAGAGTTGGAAGGGGCCTATAAATAAGGCCACTGAGTCCAACCCCCTGCTCAAGGCCAGAACCCAAGTCAAAGCATCCCTGACAGATGGCTGTCCAGCCGCACCTTGAATGCCTCCAGAGTGGGAGAGCCCACCACCTCCCTAGGTAGTTGGTTCCATTGTCTTATTGCTCTGACAGTCAGGAAATTTTTCCTGATCTTTAGGTGGAATCTGGGTTCCTGTCACTTGAGCCCATTATTCCGTGTCCTGCAAACTGGGATGATCGAGAAGAGATCCTGGCCCTCCTCTGTGTGACACAACCCTTCAAGTACTGGAAGAGCGCGATCATATCTCCCCTCAGTCTCCTCTTCTGAAGGCTAAACATGCCCAATTCTTTCAGTCTCTCCTCATAGGGCCTTGTTTCCAGTCCCCTGATCATCCTTGTTGCCCTCCTCTGAACCTTTTCCAGTTTGTCTGCATCCTTCTTAAAGTGTGGTGCCCAGAACTGGACGCAGTGTTCAAGATGAGGCCTAACCAGTGCCGAGTAGAGGGGAACTAGTGGTTCACACAATTTAGAAGCTGTACTTCTATTAACGCAGCCCAAAATAGCATTTGCCTTTTTTGCAGCCACATCACACTGCTGGCTCATATTCAGCTTGTGATCTACATAACTATAAATAATAGTGTATTGTTTTTACTTAAAACATAGTTATAAATAATAACTATAATTTAAGTAAAAACACTATACCTCGACATAGTGGAGGGGGTCTGTGACCAGGTGACCTGCGTGCCTGCTGTCCAGGGGCTGAGCTTTGATGGACAACTTCAAGGCCTCCCTCGCTCTCTCCCTTCTTTGATTCTTATCCTTGATCACCCGACTTGATCACCCATCAGACAGAGGACACCTTCGAATAGAGGACTGTCCTCTGCCAGCTGAAGGGGGGGGCACTGGTCTCTCCCACCCAGCGTTCCCAATGCTAGTTGGCAGTGACTCGCCAGAGTCGCAGGCAGGGATTCTCCCGTTCTGGAATGCAGTGTGGGGTGGTTGGGCAGGCTGACAAACCTGGAGTGCACCCGGTCCCACAGGGGAATCTAGGTCCCACAGGGGGAAATTGGTGGCGGAGGAGGGATTTGCGTCCTTGGTAACAAAGGCCAGTGCAGGGGCTTGTAGTCTTTCCCAGCAGGCCTTGTGCAGTACCATTCTGCTCGGCCTGGCCTTGGGTCAAAAGGTGAGCCGTGCCCTGCCAGCTTTATAGTGGGCCCAACATTTCTAATGGCTTTTAGGGGCAATAAAGTGTCCAGATGCCGCTGGGATGGGCCCCCATTGCAAACTGCTTTCTATTTGCTCTGCAGCTTTGCTGGCATCAAGGGCTTAAGCACAGGACTAGCTGCTTATCTGCGCCTTTCACTAATCCCCCTAGTCAATGGTGAATCTCCGAATTCAGGGAAGGTGGGATTGCCACAACAGGGGAGCAGTGGAGTGGGTGGGGGGAGAGAAGAGACAGGACAGACCCCGAGCATTGTTCATTTGCTTGTGTCCATTCCGTTAAATCTATCTGGGGCCATCAGCATTATGCATTTGAGCAAACAGTTTCTTGAAATCCTGGTGGCCTCAGGATCCTGTCTTTCATCAGTCCCTTGGCTTAGTTAGTCCAAGAGCCTGATTTCAGTGCCATGTGAGGAATACGTGATGTGGATGCGGGGCACATGCAGAGTGGATTTTCCTCACCACTAGGTGACCAGTGTCGGTATCAAAAGTGCACACATGCAAAGGGGAATATAGGTACATGTCACCCACCTACCCAGTCAAGTTGACTCTGGCCATCAACAGCTCTCCAGCCAGAGATCTGTGCAGAGAGTTCTCCCAGCTCCTCTATCCAAGATTCTTTAACCCAGGAGTGGCCTCCTGCTGCCCCCAAATTTGGGGGGAAATAGCATCCACAGTGGCTTCAGAGCACCAAAAGGAGAACATTTTGCTTGCAAACAAGCTGAATTTGACCCTTTTGGTGCACCATAGCCACTACAGATGCATCATCATCATCATCATCATCATCATCATCATCATCATCATCATCATCCAGATATCCACGATCCACCAGATGTTTGCACCAGATTTTTGGAACCCCACTGCTCGGGTACAACCCAGTACCTAAGAGTCAGTGAAGTATCGTCTGCATAATCAGACGATTACTATTACTATTACTATTACTATTACTATTATTATTATTATTATTATTATTATTATTATTATTATCATCATCATCATTTCTATACCACCCAATAGCTCTCTGGGCGGTTTACAACAATTATAAAATTACACAATAAAATACAATTATACAATAAAAATACAATGTTACAATAAAATACAGTATAAAAAAAATACAAGCAATAAAAACATTGAAAAATGTACACAGACATTTTAAAAACACTTTTAAAATTACTTAAATAGCTAAGACAGATGTAAAAAAAAAAATATATAGACTGGATAAAAAGATGACATAACCACCACCCCCTGTGTGCTATTTGCAGCTGTTAAATGCCTCAGCATACAGGGCAGTTTTAACCTGGCACCAAAAGGATAGTAAAGTTGATTATGATTTTAATTTTATATTTTCGGCACCTGCAGGGTGGCACAGGGTGAAAATGGGCCCCTGGACCTCCCGCAGTTGCCCACCCCTGCTTTACCTAGAAATACCAAGGACTGGACTGAGTGGTCCTTTCACTCACAAAGCATATCCTCTACCGCTGAGCTATACTGGTGTGTGACACTGAGATCTTGGGGGGGATTCCAAAGATGCATGGAATGAGTAGCCCCCGCCCTCCACAAGAAAAAGGATCGCATAAGACACAAGACAAGAGTGCAATGATACTGCAGCCACCCACAGGCCAGAGGTATCTCCACTGCAAGCATCCAGAAGCGGCCGCAGTTACTCTGACGAGCGAGGTACTACCGTGAACCTTGGCGTATGTAGACACACTCATGAGAAACGTAGTGCGCCGCGCATACAACACATCCTGCGCTGGTCTCACAGCCATTCTTATGCCAGCGGTGTGAACAGCCAGGGGCACGGCAAAGGCTGTCGCCACCCTCCTCCCCCCGCGCGCCCCCCGCCAGGCAGACAGCCTGCGCTCATTGGATGCACTGCACAAACTCATGTTCTGATCTTGGAATGGAATACCATCATGCAGACATGCCCTCAGGCCTTGTGCAGCAGAAGGAACCGCTTCTGTGTCTCCGAGAACACACAGGGGCCCTGAGAGGAAGCCTCAGAAGGGCTCCAGACAACAAGCGAACAGCAAAACGATGTGACAACAACTTCCTTCTGTGTGTGTGTGTGTGTGTGTGTGTGTGTGCGTGCCTCTTGGGTGTGAAAAGAGGTTCCGGGTGCCAAATTCTTTCCCTCTCAGCCTCTTGCTCTTTCACACTCTCTCTGCACACAGAGACACCATCCTGTCCCGTGACTAGGGCCTCATGCTTGCTTCTGGTATTTGTAACCTTGAACCAAGTCTCTTCCTCCCACCAGGGCTTGGGAGAAAGCCAGTTCCCTGAAGCATAATTCCTCCTCCTCTCGCCTTGGAGAGCGCACGCACACAGCACAGAGGCTGGCTTCCGTGCTGCGGCCCACTGTCCTTTCTGCTGCGAAGACGGCTGGGGTGCTTGCAGCCCCCCACATCAAGGCAAGGCAAGGCAAGGCAAGGCAAGGCAAGGCAAGGCAAGGCAAGGCAAGGCAAGGCAAGGCGGTCTCTGCTTTGCAGTGGTGTGTGTGGTCAGGGGCCGTTGAGCGAACATGGTGGGATATTCAGGCACATGGAAGCGCAGGTGAGTGCCCACCACCCTCCAAATTTCCACTCCCAAGGCCATTCTAATCCCCGTTTGTGCCCTTGAGGGCAAAACTAAGAGGTTGCCCTGGAGTGAGTCTGGTGTCATAATTTTACAGTAAGCAGTACCTAAAATGAGTAGCTGGGAAATCTCCAATTCAGATCTCACCTCAGCCAGGAGCTCATCTAGACTCCTCCTTACCCACTGATGTCATCCGGCCTGCAGAGGGCATGGCGGGGGGGGGACAATTTGTCCCCCACCCCATCCTGGTTCTTCACCCTTGCTCTAAGTTGGGGATGGGGAAGCTGTCACCCTCCGGGCGTCGTTGGACTACAGATCCAATCATCCCTGACCATTGGCCATGCTGGCTGGGGCTGATGGGTGTTGGGGTCAAAACAGCAACTGCAGGGCCACACATGCCCCCACCTCTGATGTAAGTGCTAAGAGCATTCTTATTCTCATTCTTGCGTTTGCCTGTTGTGAGCCACAGCCCTTGGGGACCCGGACCTTCAAGGGTACGGCAGAGGCTTAGGATGAGGATGGGGCACAGACAACTTCCTTTGGGATAGGACAGTCGCTGCCTTATTTAGGGCCCTCTGGCCAGAGGACACTGCCCTGCCGCCATCCTCTTGTTCCGAGGGCCCTGAACAAGGCACGGACAGTTCTACCCCCCGAAGAAGTAGCCTATGCCTTGTCCTCATCAGAAGAACCTTCTGCTGCACAGTGGAAGGTCTGAGAGCTGAGGAACGTGGCATTGACTTGCGTGGACAGTGCTTTCCTGTGTGCCAGGACAGGTGCTGGTGTGTGTGTGTGTGTGTGTGTGTGTGAAACAGGAAGTGGCTCAGGGAACAGCAGGATCCACTTCCTCCTGGCACTCAGCTGCGAGTGCATGAAGCCAGCAGCAAGCTGTGTGCACTGTCCAGTCCAGCCCACCCTGGTCTGCTCCTGCCCCCGGCCAGCCGCACGGGACATTCAGCATGGATTGGTGTGGGCTGATGCCCAATGCACTGCTGGGTCGCAACGACTGGGAGCAATGAAATGGCACTCTCCAGGGCTGATATTGCAGTCTACCGGGCAGGGCCTGCAGGTTCTTCCTTGGCTAGCTGATGTTTTGGAAAGTGAGTGGACAGCGCTCCGGCAGGACGGCAGGGGAGTTGCAGCTGCAAGATCAGCGAGGACAGAAAACCAAAGAACAGGCTGGTTCAATCAGGAGGAGGACGGCTCTTCTGTAGTTTAATAGCTGTGCAGATAGAAGAGGGAATTTTGGCCAATGCAGCTTTACTCACCTCTGAAGGACAGGTGACACTCACTGAAAGTCTATCTTCTACACAGTCATGGCGGCTAGGGCTCCAGGTTTGAGGGGACCCCCTGCAAACTGCAACTCAGTGGGCCCCGTCTTGCGTCAGTCCCTCCCACCACCTCAGCAGGGATAACCTGGTGGCAGCAGTGGGCAGCAACTGTGCTACCAGGTGGCTGGGAGCCGCCCACCGTTTTAATTTCCTGCTACAGCTCCCAGTGTCAGTTGCGACCTCATGGGTGCTAGCCAAGCGGCCCTGACCGCCGCTGGCCTTTCCTTCTTCAAATCGCAAACTCGTGAAACCAGTTTTTCAGACCTTGAGAGTGGGAAAAGTGTGTTTTTTGCTGATTTTTTTTTTTAACATTTATTTATTTATTACATTTCTATACTGCCCCAACAGCCAAAGCTCTCTGAGCAGTTCACAAAACAAAACTTCAAGCCCAAAAAAAGATACAACATTGTGGTGAAAGAGAATATAAAATCCTTAAGTTTTAAACAAAAGAATGAAACCAAAGTAAAAACCAGGGTAAAAGCTGGCAGCAGTGCAAAGATCTAAAAAAAAAAAAAAAATCACCTTAGGGCGCAATCCTTTGCATGTTTAGACAGAAAAAAGCCCTACCACTCCCAGCATGCTCCAGCCAGCATGGCTGGCTGGGGCATGCTGGGAGCTGTAGGACTTTTTTTCTGTCTAAACATGCAAAGGATTGCACCCTAAGGTGATTTTTTAAAAAACTGAATGACTAAAAAGAAAAAGGCCTTCAAGACCTGGCACCAAAAAGACCACAACATCGGCACCAATTATATGTGAGCATGGGGGGGTGGGGGGTGGCCAGTAGGGGGTGCTCTGCCGGGGGCGGGGCCTCCCCCACTAAACATTGGATGTACGCATGCAGTGGTGATATTATGGCAGAGGTCCAGGGACCCTCAGGGATGTTGAAGAGTCCTTGGTCTCGAGTCACAAGTCGAGTCACGAGTCTTTGGACCTGAGTCTCGAGTCCGAGTCCGAGTCCTTGGTCCAAAATGGTGAGTCACAAGTCACGAGTCACTCCCAAAGCTGACTCCACGAGTCCCTATTAAAATCAATGGGGGGTTTTCCCAACAAAATAAGGCTACTTCAGATGTGTGGTTTAAATAAATTCTAGGCACAAATGTGCCTTTTTATTTCAAAACTCTGCAATTGATTTTGGCAAGAACAGACCAGGCAGAAAAACCCAAAATAACCAGGCAGGCAGAGGAGGCAGGGAACCCCAAAGCAGGCGGGCAGAGGCCTTTGTCTTGGGGACAATTCAACTGTTGAACTGGTCAAGAAGAGACCAGGCAGGCAGAGGAGGCTGGGAACCCCAGACAGGCAGGCAGAGGCAGCCAAACCCAAAATGTCTGAAAGGTTGCATTTTAGAAAAATGATTTTAAAAAATAAACTTGCTGTACTTCCTAAAACTTATCCATGTTGCATTTGAGGAACATGATTTTTTCTAAATGTTTGGCCCCCATTCTGGAACGGTGAGGTCTCATCACAATTCCACCCTCCTGGTAGCCATCCATAGTGGCCGAGCAGCGGCACACCTCGCTTCCATGCGCTCTTCGCTGGCAATCACGCTCCTCTCCACTCCTTCTGGCACAGCCCAGGGATGTTGAAGAGTCCTTGGTCCCGAGTCCCGAGTCGAGTCTCGAGTCCCATTAAAAATATTGGGACTCGAGTCCGAGTCAAGTCAGAGGGGGGACTCAGTCCGACTCACGAGTTGAGTCCTCGAGTCCGAGTCCCCATCCCTGGGGACCCTCACAGCAGAATGAACAGGGGTGGGGGGCAAACACCGAAGGGCTGCCTTGCCACCTTTTGAAGCAGGTGAAGTAATAATACAGACGACCCTCAAAAGACAGGAAAGTGTAAGGCCATTAAGACAATTCCAGTCTCAAATTACCGCTGTACGCGTGCCTAACCATGATTTCTTTCCTTGTGTTTTGAATTGCGTTTCTGATGTGTGTGTGTGTGTGTGTGTGTGTGTGTGTTTAATGGTGTGTTTTAATTAAGATTCTGTTTTCAATCAGGATTTTGCGCCTGCCCTTGAGTGCCATTTTTTGGGGGGCGGAAAGGTGGGATGTCAATTAAATAAAGAAACAGACCGGAGGAGAGGTTGTGTTTGAGCCCCAGCGAGCTTATCCAGCACCCAGCATGATCTATTGCAGGGGGTCCCCCCCACATTTTTGGAACCGTGGGCACACTTGGGAACTTGAGAAACTGCTGTGGGCACTGCCACAAAATGGCTCCCACAGAGGATGTGGCTGCTGGTCGTATAATGGCTGCCGTGGGGGGCCTGGCTAGTCAAAAGTGAGCTAAAGAGGGGTGGGAAATAGTGGGGCTAGAGGCTGGGAGGGAGGGGGAAATATAGCAAGGTAGAGGGGAGAGAAAGACCAAGGCCAGAGGCTAGAAAGGGAGAGATAGAAGACTACCCTAACATTTCCCAAGGTTTCTATTAAAGCAAAAATGTTTTTGAAGGGTGCAGGGAGTGGAGAGCTTTGCGGGCACCATGGGAGGTCCCTGCGGGTGCTATGGCACCCACAGGCGCCACGTTGGGGATCCCTGCAGTAGTGGGTGGGTGCCCTAGCTAGAACATGTCCCAGAATCCTTTGCAAATTTCACTGGGGTTTCCCCACAGCAGACGTGCAGGGGTCCCTCGATAGACAATTTAATATGGAAAGGGGTCCCCCAAGGTAGGTAGTATGAAAGGCGGAGGCTGTAACAGGCGTTCGAGTGCTAAAAAGGATTCTCAGAGCAATGAAAGAATATGAGATTGCCGCATATTCACACTTGCCCCACTCCAACTCTGGGCTTCTTGTGTGCGAGCGCGCTTGGCTCTACCTCTCCACCTGCCTTCTGCCCCGCCGCCGCCCACCCCCTTCCAAACACCTTCCTGTCCCCTCCTGCAACTCTCTGCTGTGTGAATTACTTCTGGCCGTTTTGCTTCTCCTCGCAGGAGGATTAAGTTCTCTCGTAGCCCTGAAAATTAACAGAGCACATCAGTCGGCTGCTTTGGCAAAGTTTAAAAAAAAAAAAATAAGAGAGAGAGAGAGACTGCTGGGCTTGGGGGTGGGCAAAGGAGAGCCGTGTTTAGCAGGGGGGTGGCGAGGAGTCGTGGTTAATATGACGGGGATTAAAATTCCAGTCCGATTAATACACCCTAGGTGACAGATTTTTCGCAGCACTAGGGATTGACACACACACACACACACACACACGTAAGCAGGATCAGAGCTGGGGGATGGGGTGGAGGAGGGAAGGAGGGGCAAGGCGAGGAAGAAAGAAACCCATTTACATTTCTGGGGCCAGCCAGGCAGAAAGGTCAGGGTGAGCGAGAGAGCCAAACAGCTCCATTACGGCAGATGGATCCCCCTTTCCCCCCCCTCGCCCCCCCCCGGCAGCTCTGGGGAATGGGCGCATGGCAGCCTCAGCTTGGGGGAGGCACAAGGGTGTCCGAGGAGAGCTCGCGTGGTTTATGGGCGCGATGGGGAGAGAGAAATGGATCCATGCGTGAAGCGCGGCGCTCGGCCTTCTGCCTGGGGGGGGGGGGGAAGCCCGTTTGCCAGGCCGGGAATTTGGCTCGCGGAAGTTATGCCTGCAACCTGTAAATGAAGAAGGTGCAGTGTCTCTGTGGGATTCGGCACAAGCCTCTAACCGCGTGCTCGCGCACACATCCGCGAGGGCTTGCGCACACATGAAGATGGTGGGTGGTGGGACGTACATGCACGGCTGGCTGCGTAGGTGGTACAGCTTTGCAGGTGAGCGTCAGAGGCAGATCAGGTGTCCATGTTAGCAGACCTGCGTGAACATGCGTGGCCTGTTGTGACCCCACCCATAACAGCAATGTCCCGTTTCTCCAACCTTGGGTCCCCAGATGTTTTTGGCCTACAACTCCCAGCATGCCCCAGCCAGCTACGCTGGCTGGGGCATGCTGGGAGTTGTAGGCCAAAAACATCTGGGGACCCAAGGTTGGAGAACACTGCGTTAAAAGCTCACACGCAGAAGAGAACAGAGTCTTTGCTATCCAGAACCACAGATCTGGCCCAGGGGGGACAGGCTGTCAAGGTACAAACTCTACCTTTACGACGACGAAAGCGGTGACGGGATGCATCCCAGCAGCGCCACGCCTGGAACTCTTCCACACACCCGAGAACAGCAATCGCACCAGTAAGCTGCGCAGACACCGCATTTCTTATGTGTACCCATGAAGTTGATGTTTGACCAGCCCGCCGCAAGGTGCCGAGCGTAGTGGCTGGTTGAGCATCGGTGCGCAGCTGGAATTTCAACCTAGGCCTTCATTCAAAAGCAAGGCTCGGTTCCAGAACGTGTTTTGAAAACTAGGGCCGAGCACCGAAAGATATGAAGTAATAAGGAGCAAAGTGCATCTGGTCCCCCTGGAACAATCACACTCCATACATCTAAGACGGGGGTGGGCAACTTGCGGCCCTCTAGATTGCCTATGCTGGCTATGGCTTATGGGAGTTGTAGGCCAAAACATTTGGATCTAAGAGGAGTGACAGATGCATGCAGATTAGAGGATGTGATTTCCACTCTTTTTAACCCATTTAAATATATATATATATATATAAATAATATAAAAAATGGCCTTCGGGCACACTATATACTTATATAGTTAATGTGTGGCTAATATATATATATTAGCCACACATTAAACAAGGATCCATGAGCTGTCCATTGTGTTTAAGCTACAGAAGAACAGCAGCGACATGTGTCCAAACAGTTGCTGCATCGAGGGGCATCTTGAATGAGCGGAAGAGCCAAGAAGAGCCACCAAACTGCAGATTAAACACCAGGGGCGCCATTCCCATCTTGCCTCGCCCCAGAAGATGCAATGTCCTTTTCAGTGGAGTCGGGTTCACGCAGCCTGCTGCCACACCAAACGCTGAGTGAAAGCTCCGAGGGGAGAGAGAGAGAGAGAGAGAGAGAGAAAGAGGGAGAGCGCGCGATGTGCCCTGCATGTGTGAACGGGCACCTCGAAGCGAGCGTATGCCTGCCTGAGAGCTGCCTCTCCCGGCTTTTGGTGTGTGTAAGCCTCCTGCCCTTTGCTCCCAGGATCGCATGTGTCGGGCTTGTTTTCTGCTCTGTTACCCACATCTGTGCCTGACCATAATGACATGTTAATTGTGGCTGTCAGGGAGAGAGCTCCTCCAGCCGGCCGCCAGGCCCCGGAGTCCAGCACCACTGCACTCTGGGCCTCGGAGTCCGTTGTCTCGATGAGACGGAGAGACCCACCCAGCCGCCGTGCGCCACACAAAGTTGATTCCGCTCAGGCGAGACAGTGGATCTCCCCCGTCACCACTGCGATGACCAGCAGGACCAGTGGTGGGAGGCCTCACCAGGGCAGGACTGCAGGGATCATCGAAGGTCCTGACAAGAGGGAATTCCAGCTCCCGTTTTGCTACCCCCCCCCATTGCTGCTGCGCACGAGCCTTCCACCTTGTGTGGGCGGGACGCAGAATGACAAGAGCAGAGGGAGGGAGGGAGCTTGCAGGGTTGATGGCAGTGAAGGGAAAGGCGCTCTGTGTGATCCTGCAGCACAGAATGGCGCCACGGGGCCCACTGAGGCATGTTCCTTTCCCCGGCTTTCAAACAGGCTGCCTTTGAGCATGTGCAAAGTGCCTTTCCCTCTCTACTGAGCATCGATAATCCTCTTTTAGGATTAAAAAAAAAAAAAAGCAGGGCTTCTAGGACAGCCAGCATGAATTCCTGAAAAGTTTGATCCCCCAGCTCGTGGACACTGAACCCTGCCGCTCCGTCCCTCCGGCAATCCGGGAGCTTCCTGTATTATCCCCCCCTTGGCCTGGAACCCTGTCTCTGCGTTAATGTTTACACGGGTAACCAGGGGCCTTCTGCCTTTGCACATTGCATTTTCTGCTTGGCCACGTCCATCTGTGTCCCCGCATAATGATTTTTTATGCTACATTAATTTAACACACTGACGCAAGCTGAGAGGGCCGGGACCCCGGGCTTTTTAATTGTGTCAAAGAAAATTTTGTACACTTGCCCTTTCATTAAGAGCCAGGGCTTGGGATGGTTCGCACACAGGAGGGGAGGGGGGCGGAGGAAGAAAGGGGAAGGGAGCCAGCCTACGGGAGGAAGAGTAGAGCCGCGGGGAAGGGATTTCATAAACGGGGTATCCGGGAGGCAGAGGACAGATTCATATGCCACGAACAACACAAGGCCTTGTTCTCAGTGTGAATCGATCCAGGAAAAAATAAATTAGTATTCCCTGGTTTTGCATTTCCCAATGTTCTGATAGCTTGAGGCAGTCTTTTTTTTGCCTACAGGGGCTTCCTGTCTGCTCCCAGATCCAGTGCAAGCTACTTATCTTCAAAGCCCTCCATGGCCGCACCCACCTGGGGCTCAAGCGCTGTCTTCTCCAGGAAACTTCTCCAGAAAGAATCCTGCCTGAAACCCTGGGGAGCTGCGGCCAGCCAGTGTTGACAATGCTGGGCTAGATGGACCAAGGCTCTGACTCACTGACTGGGTTCAGACAACACGATAACCCGCACTCAAGGGTTGAGTCTGGGTTGTCGTTGAACTGTGGGTTGTTGTTGAAAACGTGGGTTGTCCTGTCGCCTGAACCCAGCCGAGATAACAAACCACGGTGAACAACCCACAGTTCATAACCCAACAACAAACCGTGGGTTCTCTTCGTGGCTTGTTCGTGGTTAACAAGCCATGGCTTGTTAACGCAGCTGAGTTCAGACAACACGATAACCCTCGGTTTAAAAACAACCCACGGTTCAGTGACAACCCAGACTCAACCTTTGAGTGTGGGTTATCGTGTTGTCTGAACCCAGTCGGTATAAGGCAGCTTCTGGCGTTCCTGAGTTCCCTCTTTCTCTGCACTCTTATATCCTGAGACACCCTTGCCTCGCCTGTGATGCTCGCTTTTCCAGCTCTACCCCACGAAGATCTTCTGTTCCCTCTCAGACAACTTCACCCTTTCTCCCTTGCTGACCCTTGCGCATAGTACTGCCTTCTAGAACAGTTTTCTCCAACCTTGGGGTCCCCAGATGTTTTTGGCCTACAACTCCCGGCATGCCCCAGCCAGCTATGCTGGCTGGGGCATGCTGAGAGTTGTAGGCCAAAAACATCTGGGGACCCAAGGTTGGAGAACACTCCACTAAAGGATTGGTGGTTGGGGGAAGGGGCGTGGCCAGGGGAAGGGGCGTGGCCATGTGAGCAATGGGCCAGATTGGGACGCCAGAAGCCGTGCGGGCCCCAGGTTTTTGAGGGCCCTTGCACAAGGGCACCCCCAATGGGCCCCCCTCCCTCAATGAGTCTACCTTCTCACTGTCATTGTCACCAGCTGGGCATAGGCGTGTAGAGGACTGCAAGGTTAACCACTTACCCCACAGCAACTTTTTACGTTCTCGGCGGCTGTTTGGGCGGCAGGAATCTTGAGCATTGGTAAATTTGTACTGCGAGGGCTTTGTTGCTGTCGCTAGCCACAAACCGTGGCAACATGGCGGGCTACAGACACTCAACCAGTCCATCAGTCACTTCTTCTGCCAGAGGAAGAAAGAGGAAGAGAGAGGAGGACATGCTTAGCGAGGGGCCTCTAAGAAGAGGCGGGTAACAACATCTCTGTCAGAAAGTGTTTGCATTTTCCCTCAGGGTTTTTCCAAACTGGCAAATTTCCACAGAAAACACACCCTATCTTCTATCTGCAAGGATTTAAAATTCTAATTTTTTTTTTAAAAAAAAAATATCTGTTATGATCATTTTACAAATTATTTCTATTAATATTAAACCCAATTTAATGCTATTAATAATATAAAAAAAATAAGATGTGCCAAAACAAGATCTGTGTGCATATATATCTGTGGGATGCGGTTATTGTTTTTCCAGGAATCACAGGGGAAACGTCAAAAACAGTTCCCAGTCTATGTACATATATGGCTTTATATCGTTCTTTTTATAGGGAAGCTTATCCCGGTGATTTATGAAAATTACAAATAGAGCGGGTGTGGAAGGGGGAGCGAATAAATGTGATATCCTCTGAAGGGAGGGGGGAAAACAATTCTTGCTGGAATAGAAATAAAACATTAACATCAACTTTTCCACCAGATTCTTTTGAAGGAACTGCAAGGGTCAAGCGGGACAACATAAATTTGCTATATTCTCAGGATATAAATATTCTGGAGAAGCCTAGGAGCATCAGGTTAGTGCCTGTGCCCTAGCTAGGGGCTGCTCTGGTATTTTTTGGGCAGGAATGTGTGTATCCCCCCCCCCCCAAATCTCCTATTCTATAGGGGCACTCGGGGAACTTGATCTTTGCAAATTATGACATGATGACTTTATCTGCCCCTGCTGGATTAATCTGCCAATCAGAAGTGCTTTCAAAATGCACATTTTGAGAGAAAATCAGTTTAGAAATGTATATTTTGACAGAAAAAATCAATTTTAAATATATATATATATTTAAGGAAGTATTTAAATATGGATTTTTGTGCGAGAGAATTCAAAGATGAATGCAGAAAAGGGATGGAACAGACATATGAGTGAACAGGTAGGGAAGTGATGTGAACCACAAATACTGTGAGCACATCCATACTATTTCAGTATGATTTAAGACAGGTTACGGAATTTACTTTTCTTTCTTTTTTGGGGACACCAAATATAGAATATCTTGGTGCATAAATCTAGGTCATTAAAAAAAAATATATTTTTTTTAAAGCACAGAGTATACACACAGCTCCAGCCATAGAGGAGGAGGAGGATTATGTAAGTCTCCTTGGGTTCCTTGCAAGAAAAAAGACAGAATATAAATATAATAAATAAATAAATAGCAGGTCACGCTGTCCAGTCCTACAGTCTGCAGCATGTCTGGAATTTACAGGTGCAGGAGCTGTGTTGAGTCGGGGAGGTCGAGTATCGAGTATCTAGATGCTTTTTTAAGATGCTTAAGATGCTTTTAAGATGTTTTTAAGTAGTTTTAAGATGTTTTAATAGTACGTGTTGTGTTTTGATTAGTTTATGTATTTTATATTTTTGTTGTTCCCCGCCTCGATCTAGACGGAGAGGCGGGTAAGAAATAAATTTATTATTATTATTATTATTATTATTATTATTATTATTATTAGATAGGCCGCATTACCAGAGCAAACACCATGAAATTTCCCCCACCTCCTTGCCCTTGAGGATGACGCAACGTCACACCCAGGCAGCAGTTGCTCCACCAGACCAGCCATTCGTGTAGAGTTGGAGCGCGTTGGCTTTTGGCCCAAGATAGGCCAAGACGTTTTGGTATCCTCGCAAAATGCTCTGCCTGCATTCGTCACTGGAGAGAGAGGTTGTTTTTTTTAAAAAATAATAATGTCCTGATTGAAGGTGGCATGGCAACAGAGGAAATTATTGGTCTGTCTAGCCACCTGGTACTCACCAGAAGTGTTGGACTTCAACTCTGGTCAGTCCCAGCCCACATGGCCAATGCTCAAGAATCCTGGGACTTGTCGTTCAAAACATCTGGAGGGCACCACGTTGGGGAAAGCTGGTCTGGCCCAGTATTGTCTCCTCCGAGTGTAAATGGCTCCCAGGATCTCAGGCAGAAGTCTTACTCACCCCCCCTGACCTCTTCAACCTGGAGACGCTGCGAGATCAACGTGGGCCCTCCTGCAATGCTTGTGGGTGAGCTATAGCAGAGGCGATGTGGCCTGGCCTCGCCTGTAGGATGTACATTACACACAAATCATTTTACTATTTGGTCAACAGGTTTTGCAGGGTTTTGTAGTGCTTTAAAAAACAAAACAAAACAAAAAAAACCCTGCAAAGCCTGTTTGACCAGAGACAACAGTGGGATGAAAGAAATGTGCGTGGTCACCAAACCACGATGATGCCTCTATTATGCCAATTTTAAAGAACTCTCTTAACAATGATCCACCACATGCCATCTGATCCCCGGCTGCAGTCGCATGCTATTTCTGCACATTTCAATGGGTCTTTTGTATCATTGAAAGCAACAAGTGAACTTCAGTTGCGAGCAGGGGTGTCATTGTGACTATTCACCGCAGGTGCAGAAATGATTATGGCCAGAGCTGTTCTAAGGACTAGGAGCATGACGGCGATTGGGCAGGCAAGAGGAAATATATGAAGGAGCCATTGGCACCCAGACATCTTGACTCTTGAGTCACCCCACAGTCACCAGCTCCATGATTTTGGTTCCCTCTGGAGGGCCCTGAGATCAAGACTGGCTCCAGGTTTTGGAGGGCCCTTGAGAAAGGCACCCAGCAGTGGCTGGTGGCACCACTATCAGTAGGGCAGTGTATCCACTCTGGGCTTCAGCCTGAACTTGAAAGGAGCTATCCATGGTGCTGAACCGGTTTCGGGGATAGGGTTCAGCACCATGGGTAGCTCCTTAAAAAGTCATACTAAAAATTGGAGTGGATACACCGGCCCACTGACCTTGTGGCCAGTGGCCACCAGCCTCTGCTGAAGGCACCCCCAACAAGCCCCTCCCTCAAGGAGTCGACCTTCCCACCACTTATTTATTTATTTATTTATTGCATTTATACCCCGCTCTTCAGCCAGAAAAGGCTCTCAGAGTGGCTTACAAGGATTAATAATAAGACAGTCCCTGCCCTCAGGCTCACAATCTAAACGACATGACACAAAAGGAAAAGGGATTGGGAGGGAGGAGGAAGAATGCAAAACTCAGGCACCAGTTCTTAGTTTAAAAGGTTCTTATAGGTTTTCCTTCTTTTTTCTTCTTTGGGGGGGGGCAGGGAAGGGCAAAACCATCTCCCTGCAGCTGCTCCCTCTCTGGCTGATGTATGGGGCCAGCCAGGTTGGCCCCTGGTTCTCTGGCAGATGGATGAGGGCAGAGTCTGCCGCCCCAGGGAACTGTCAGCTGGAGCTGCGTGTGTTCCTTCCGGCAGCGAGGGGTGACGCGAGCACTTGCTGCTCTTGCTCTTGCTCCCCTTCCTCTTCCTCGTCATTGCTCCCACTTCCTTGCTTGGCAGGCAGAGAGCCCGGGAGCAAGTCGGCCGTGGCATCTGCTGCCCCTCCTTCTCACCACCACCACCACCACCACCGTCGCCTGGGCCGCAGCGAGAGGCAGGTGAACAAGCAGGTTGCAAGGGTGAAAAGGAGGATCAGGTCCAGGGGGCTCTGGTGGTCAGTGTGGGCCCCTGCTGGGGTGTGGGCCCCGGGCAGGTGCCCAATTATGCCAACCCTTGGTGCCAGCCCTGCCTGAGTTCCACCGTCACCACACAGGGGCAATGGCGGCGCCAACCTCTGCACCATCCCTGGCCAACGCGGTGGGCTGCCAGCCACAGGAGGAGAGAAGGGCCCAAGAATTGCCGAGGTTTTCCTCCGCCCTTCCCTCTGGGAGCTCCTTCCCATGGGCACCTTCTGGGCCTGGGGAAAAGGAAAAGGAGGAGGAGGAAGAAGAAGAAGAAGAAAAAGGGGCGGGTGAGGGGTGGGTTGTGTATGTGAGCCGGGGGTTAAGTGGTTTGTTTGTGTTAGATGAATGGCGAGGGGAGCCTAACAAGGCAGATCGAATGCAGGGTGAAGGGCTGTCCAGACGGGAACTGACAGCTCGATTTCAAGCTTGTCATGCATGCATTTGGTGGGTATTGAGGAGGGGGACATTCCTTCACGGAGCACCCAGCTCCCCTGGCTGCGGGCAGACCAAGCCGCCGAGAGGAGCCGCCGCCGAAAAGAGCCCGGAACTCCTCCCTCTGGAACAAAGCCCCCTTGGGAAGCCTGGCTGGCAGGGCCTGCCAAGGAGCCAAGAACCGGAGCGGCAGCAGCACCGAAGGCCAAGTCTAGGCAGTGTCTCAGATCCCGGCCCCCCACTGCACTCCCTCCCCCCCCACCGCCCCAAATCTTCCAAATCCCTGGCATGCACGAGCTGGGTATGGCCAAGTCTGCCCCCCCCCCCACACACGTCATTAAAAGATCATGAAAAACAAGGGGGCACCATCCAGAAAAACAAGAGAGCCGAGACCTGGAAACTGGACGCAAGGGGAGAGATTCGTTACCCTGGCAACCACCCTCGCAAAAGAGTAAGCGGGCACAAGCCGGTCCAAATGAAGCACGCAGCGGCTCTCGTTCATTTTAATGGGAGAAACAAAACGCATTTCCTTACTATGTCCCCTGGAAAAGAAAAAAAAAAAAGAGGGGCCTAGGAGGGGTTTAACTGGTGCTGGACTGGGCCCGTAGTATTTATTCAGCACTTTCCCGAGCTCACAGCCCCCTCACGTACATCATTTCTCTAATTGTTACTACACCCCTGCATGGTTGGCCAGTATTGTTACCCTGACAACGAGAGACAAAGGAGTGTGTGCTTGAGGCTTTCAGGGAGCCATTTGCCTCAAGTCTCTTTGAACAAGATGGCGCTGCCCTTCCCCAGCCTTGTGCCCTCCATAGGTGTCGGACTTCAATCATCATCATCATCATCCATCATCATCATCATCTGTGACGAGGGCCATGCTGGCTAAGGATGGTGGGAGTTGCAGTTCAACACAACTGGAGGGCACTGGTTAAAGCAGTGTCCTCCAACCTTGGGTCCCCAGATGTTTTTGGCCTACAACTCCCAGCATGCCCCAGCCAGCTACGCTGGCTGGGGCATGCTGGGAGTTGTAGGCCAAAAACATCTGGGGACCCAAGGTTGGAGGACACTGGGTTAAAGGGAGAGGAAACCCTCTTCCCCTTCGCATCTCTCTGATGCCTTGGCTGTAGCAGAGTTTGAGGAAACATCTGATACCAGGGTGTTGAGCTTGGCACTTTTGTGGCTCTGCAAGGGAACAGAGGAAGAACCATGCCTGGAGAGGAGGGCAATGAAGGTGTTCGGTGGTATGGAAAACAACAAGTCCTATCAGGAAAGGCTGGAGGAACTGGGTTTGTCGTGGGCTTCCCATTGGGGCATCTGCTTGGCCACTGTGTGAACAGAATACCGAACTAGAGACGTAGGGATGCTGTTGTTTCTGTTCGTGTAAGACCGGAACTTGCCCCGTCCGCACTCCCAAATGCGAACATGAGAGCGTGGGGGGGGGGAGGGGAGGGGGCAAAGTCCACCCATTGCCAAGTTTGCGATGCTTGTTCTCAAAATGTGTACTTTCTTTTCTTTTCTTTTTTTTAAAGCATGTTTTGGAAAAATGCTCAATGTCCGCACCTCAGTCAATGCGAGGAACGTACGCACCCAAGAAATGCACACCCAAATGCTTACTTTTCCCATTTGAAAGTGGGGAGGAAGGGAGGGAAGCACGCAATCGGGAAATGGGAATGAGGCAGACCGAGCTTCGAGGTGGAAGTTGGCTCAGTCTCCCATCCTGACTCGATAGGCCAGTGTTCTCCAACCTTGGGTTCCCAGATGTTTTTGGCCTACAACTCCCAGCATGCCCCAGCCAGCCATGTTGGCTGGGGCATGCTGGGAGTTGTGGGCCTTTCTTCAGTCTAAACCAGTGTTCTCCAACCTTGGGTCCCCAGATGTTTTTGGCCTACAACTCCCAGCATGCCCCAGCCAGCTACGCTGGCTGGGGCATGCTGGGAGTTGTAGGCCAAAAACATCAGGGGACCCAAGGTTGGAGAACATTGCGATAGGCTCTCAGTCTGATCCAGCCTGGCACTTGGTCTGTTCTTCTGACTCTTCAAATCCCTGAAGGGCTGTCACGCAGAAGGGGGCTTCCCTGCTTCTCCAGAGGACAGGGCTAAATCTAATGGGCGCAAGTTACAGGGGGGTAGATTTTGGTGGGGGAACGTCAGGAGAAATATCTTGACGGTAAAAAGAGCGGATTGACCATGGAACCAATTACCTGGTGGCACGGGGAGGGGGCTCCTCAAGCAGAGGCTGGGCAGGCAGCCATCTGTTGGGGATGCTCTAGGACTGGGTTTCTTGCATCGAACTGGAGGGTGGGGTGGCGTGGGCTGGCCCTGGACTACAAAGCTCCCTCCAAGACTATGATTCTGTGGCACTACTAGGGAAGATATTGCACAAAGCAAACAGGCCTTTAACTCAGCAGGTAAATTTAGAAGTAGAGACAGTGGGCGGAAGTGAAAGGTACTTGAGAAATTCATCCTAAATAGATAGCTTTAAACAAACAAACAAAAGTGTGTGTGTGGACTAGGGGGAGGGAATTAATTATTGCTGGGGGAATATGTGGAATTCTCTCTCTCTCTCTCTCTCTCTCTCTCTGGTGATTGAAAGGTTTTGTGACAGATTGTCAGCTGCGATTTACAGACACAGACCTGCTTGATGCATCATGGACAGCGGTGCCTTTGGCTTTCTGATCTTAACCTTGTGTGTGTGTGTTTCCTCTTCTCATGATGCATTTTGGCATCACAGATAGAGAGACAAAATTATTTATTTATTTATTACATTTCCCTATACCACCCAATAGCTGAAGCTCCCTCGGTGGTTCATAATGATTAAAACCATAAAAATATAACATGATAAAGTACAGTATCAAAGTTTAAAAGTTTAAAACGACAACATAAAATAAAAACAAAGCCCGAAATAAAACCTAGCAGCAGCGCGAAGATTTCAAATACATTAACAGAGTTAAAACAACAGAAACTGATAGATATCGACATGAGGCCAGATACAGAGCAACAATTTATGCTGGCTGGGGATGATGGGAGTTGTAGTCCAACACCTCGGGGGGGGGGGGCAGACAGCAGGCTGGTGAAGGCTGATGTAGGTTTTCCTTTAGTGCCCCAAGCAGAGTCATTAGCATTGCGCTTAAGAACAGGGCAAGCTGGATCGGACCAAATGTCTACCTCCAAGCAGCATCCTAGTTAGGGTTGCCAGGTGTCCTACTTTACAGAGGTCAGTCCTCTGTTTTGGAGAGCTGGCAGACGACAGTCCTCTGTTCAAAAGTGTCCTCTGTTTGAAGAGGTGTCCAGTGCCGTCTGGTTTAAAGTCAAAGAACCTCAAGGAGGTTCTTTGTTGGAGAGCACTACTGGACGGCAGACTGAGCAGGCATATGGGTCACCTGGTCAATCTTCTCCGCTATGGCAAGAAGTATTGTATTTTATTTAAATGATAGTGATTTTTTCAAATTTGCACCAATACACATACATTTGCATATGCAAATGTTATGCAGATTGGTGCCTTCCTTCTTCATCCTCCATTTGGTGAGCTGTATTTCCTCTTTTGGGGGAAATGTTCTGGTGGACAGTCAGCCTGACGCCAGGAAGCCCACAGTCAGGGCAAGAAGGCAATAGCCCCGCTCTCCGTATCAAAGCCGTTGAAACTTGCGGCAGTCGCCCGGTCTTGCTGCTGTGAATTCCGTACTTCAAGGAGCATCCCTATCATGCATGTCTAGACTGAAAAAAGGTCTACAACTCCCAGCATGCCCCAGCCAGCCATGTTGGCTGGGGCATGCTGGGAGTTGTGGGCCTTTCTTCAGTCTAAACCAGTGTTCTCCAACCTTGGGTCCCCAGATGTTTTTGGCCTACAACTCCCAGCATGCCCCAGCCAGCTACGCTGGCTGGGGCATGCTGGGAGTTGTAGGCCAAAAACATCTGGGGACCCAAGGTTGGAGAACACTGGTCTAAGCACACATAGGATTGCACCCTTAATGACATGATGCTGTGTGAAGTCGTCCTTCCTTTTTCCTGTCTTCCATCTACTGCCCATTGATTTTGTTGGGTGACCCCCAAGTTCTATGGGAGATGGAGAACAAATATGTCCCAGTTCTATGATTCTGTAATTTCACATGGCAAAGAAACAAGCCGGGAGTCATCACAGACCCTGCCACAGCCATGCCATGCCAAGATAGTCTTAATACTTTTTTTTTTAATTACTCGCCCTGCTCCTGTATCTTTAACAAAAGGATTAGAATATAAATCTATACAAATCACAACTTTATTACTACATGGGAATGGCTCACCCATTACATTTAATTCTACTATTCCAAATAATAATAATAATAATAATAATAATAATAACAACAACAATAACAAGAACAATAATAATAATTACAGTGTAGTTTTTCCTTGAAGTCATGGAACAATTGTATTAATAAATTTCTAAAAGTAGTTTGTGGATTTAAAACTAAGAGACAATGCTGATATGAATGCCAGGTATATTTCGACTTTCAGCCTTCTTCAAGGGCTTAATAAGCAAAAGATAGATGCATCCATCCCATTCAGTCTCCAAAGAATTATGTGATAGCAGCCTGACATGTGGATATTAAGGGTTTTATCCTTAAAGGAGAGCCTAAGGAAAGCTAGTGTGGTGTAATGGTTAGAGCAGGGCTCTCCAACCTTGGGTCCCCAGATGTTGCTGGCTTACAGCTCCCAGCATACCCAGCCAGCATGGCTAATGGCAAGGGATTCTGGGAGCTGTAGTCCAGCAACATCTGGGGACCCAAGGTTGGAGAGCCCTGGGTTAGAGTGTTGGATTGGGACTCAGGAGATCTGGGTTCTAATCCCCACTCAGCCATGAAGCTCACTGGGTGACTTTGGGCCAGTCACTGGCCCTACCTACCTCACAGGGTTGTTGTGAGGATAAAATGGAGAGGAGGAGGATTATGTAAGCTGCCGTGGGTTCCTTGCAGTAAAAAAGGTGGGATATATATAATAAATCAATAAAATAAACATATTTTTCAACAAATACATACATAAATATTAAGCAGCTGAAGCTTTTTGTGGGCATGGAGATCAGGGCTGCCAACTTTTCAGCTAGCCTGCGTGGCTGTGTTAATTAACAGTGGCTTGATCTGCTGCTAATAGCTAATAAAGCTTCTCTCCAGGCGTTGAAAAAGTTGCTCCTGTTCATTCCTGCATAACAAGCTGCCGTTGTTGAAGGCAGAGCCACTGAGGCCGGTTGACATACTGGCAACCCTAATGGAGAGGCAGTAATGGGAAATGGCTTTGCCTCCCTACTTTCCACATGCTGGGTCGCTGTTAATGGCAGAGGAGTAGATCCAATGGAAAATCTGGCAAGCCCACTCCAAAAGGAGTGATGTCATCAAAATAGGGCAGCCACCTATGACTCGCCAGAAGAGAGGACATGCTTCACCCAAAAAAAGAGGACACTAGTTTGCATAAAAATTGTGTATGCTCATTTATAGGTATAGATGCAAATTATTTTATTTTATTTTTACCCTGCCTTTTTTCCTGCAAGGAACCCAAGGCGGCTTACATAATCCTCCTCCTCCTCTCCATTCTATTCTCACAACAACCCTGTGAGGTAGGTTAGGCTGAGAGTCAGTGACTGGCCCAAAGTCACCCAGTGAGTTTCAGGGCTGAGTGGGGACTAGAACCCAAGCAGGCAGCCGGTGTGCCTTGCCGAGTCTGCCGTCCAGGTGCCGCTGGTGGGCAACTTCAAGGCCCTTTTGCTACCAGACTTGGACTAGACGGCCCTTCAAATCGAGGATGGCTTCAAACAGAGGACAGTCCTCTGGCAACTCTTCCAACAGAGGACTGTCCTCTGTAAAAGAGGACCCACGGCCACCCTACATGAAAATGACTGTGTGAATCTTTTCATGCGATAACAATACAGTAATACCTTGGATTGCAAGTAACTTGGTCTGAGAGCGTTTTGCAAGACAAGCAATTTTTTAAAATAAATTTTGACTTGATAAACAAGCGACGTCTTGCGATACAAGTAGTCGCAGGGAGGTAACTGCTCGTCTCGAGCGGGTGTAGCAGGCCGAAATCAGCCCCGCTCACGCCCGCCAGAGACCCGCTTTGATATAAGAGTGTTTTGGATTCCAAGCACGGTTCTGGAACAAATTATGCTTGCAATCCAAGGTATTACTGTATATGCTTCTGTGGCCACAGAAAATGGTATATTATCACTGTACGCGAGCGTTGTTGCGTTAAAAAAAAAAAGAAAAAAATTAAAAGCACGTGCTCTCCTGTTTTCCCTCATCCAGCATCGGAAGGGAGGTTTGTGCAGTCTCTTGGCTAACAAACATGTGCTTGGGATGGTCGATCTCCCGCCAGCAGGTGATGAGCTCCGTGCTGGGGGAAATACGTTTTCAAGTGTGAGGCCCCTGGAGGCTGTTTGTATTCGTGGCTGCTCCAGCAAGCTCTTCTCTCATAGGAGGCCTTCCTTTGCCTGACGGCGACCAGCCAGCACACAAGGCAACCAGGAGGATTCTGGGTAGTGGCTGTCCTTCTCCACAGCCTACCCCGCCCCAGGCTTGGCCCGACTTCTGCGCCACCCGCTCTCTGCTCTCCCCACCCCCACCCCCCCGCCGCCCAGTGCAGTACGTGGGCCTTCAATATTTGCAAACATGGAGAAAATGGCCCTTTGAGGCGGTCGGCCCAGCTGCCGGCTTTGTGCCTGGGCGTGCTCATTTGGGGCTAATTACCATTCACAGGGTGGGATTCTTTCCTGCTCCTTTATGAATCAGTGAGAAACGCCAAGAGAGCCCTTTCTGTCTCCCAACTCATGCATTCATTCATTCTTTTTTTTCCCCCCTCGACGTGCTGCTAATCATCTCTCAGGGAAAAAGACAAAGATCTAGGCTGGGTCACTACAGACAGAGGGTCTGAAAGGCGGGGTGGGGTGGGGGGAGGAAAGGGAGGGGGCGCTCATGCTCACGCATCGCCCAGGTCTGCAGGCACACACATGTACTCATGCGTACATGCGCTGCAATTGTACCCCATGGCCATTGTTGAGCGTACATGATGTGCTCGACTGGCCATGCTGCCTGGGGATGATGGAGATCGCAGGTTGGGGAAGGCTGCTCGATTCTCTGTCCCTGGTAAATCACAGTGTCCCTGTTTTCCTGCCCCGTTGGAGGATGCCTTCTTTAAAGCGGTCATTCTCCTCCCCGGGTCTCTAGAGCAGGGGAAGAAGGAATGTGTGCCCCCCCCCCAGATATTGTTGGATTACAACTCCCATCACTCCTAGTCAGCATAGCCAGTGGTGAGGAATGCTGGGAGTTCGGGATGTATGAGAATTTCATTTCTGTTCAGTAATCATCTGGAAACGTCCTGCCGGCAATCCCAAACGCAAGCAGGAGTAGTTTTTCTTCGTTTGTTTGTTTGGAGAAATGTTCACACATTCCCCAGTTTGTGATCACATTTGAATGTGTACCTTTTTAATACAAATTTTTAATTCAAATTCTTTTAAACTAATTCTTTTTTTAAAATAAAATGTGCATTTTGAAATGTGCAATTTAAAAAAAGAAAAAAAAAAAAGAAGAAGCATTCTCACAAATTACAGCGCAATCCTATGGCCTCTAGACAGCCATAAGATTTTTCAGATTCCCAGCTACGAGGTCGGAAAATCGTTCTGACCTCGTGGTTGGGGTTCTGCGCTCAGAGAACCCACACACACACACACACACACACACACACAGCCGACATGGAAAGATCCGTGCTGGCTGCCTCTCCGATGTCATCAGAGCGGCCTTGGAGAAGGGGTCTGGGGGCGCGGGAGGGGGTGGGCATGGCGCCGAGATGCAATGTATCCTGCTGCTGGCGCCGTCCTCAGCCTCCTTCCCTCCCGCTCCGAAGCGTCGTACTTAAGACGGCCAAAACTGGTCGTCTAAGTGCTTTGCAAGGTGGGAGCAGCGCCGCGGAGGTGACCTTCGCCTCTACACTCCTCCCACCACCCTCCATAGGATGACCAGATAGTCCTCCAAGTTCGGAGGGTTACGGGCATCTTAACTGGATTGCACCCTTAGGCAGTGGGGGGGGGGGGGGAGAGAGTGCACACTCTTGAAAAAAGTGCACAGAAATGCACACATTTCCCATTTGAAACGTGCATTGATTTCCCCCCCCCCCCCCCACTCGAATGAGCTGGGGGGGAAAAACTGGTCGAAAGCAAAAGCGGGAGCGAGCCGAGCTTCGAAGCGATTTTCGGAAAATTTTGGTGAGCTTGCAGTCCAACGACATCTGGAAGGCCACCGTTTCCCCATCCCTGTTGTAGAAAGTGCATTTCTAAGCGTGGCGGTTGCGGCCGGGGGGAGGATCCTGTATCGCTCACTGGTAGGCATGCAGGTAAATGCTCTCACCTGAATCCCACGGTGGCCTGCAGTGCGCACCACCTGTCATACGTTGCATCCCGACTGCTGAGGCATATTTTGAATGGCTCATAACACGACGTGGGACCGTTATGCTTGCCTAATATATCTTTGACCGAAAGAACGAAATCCTCCTGGATTTTGCATCAGTGGAGGAGAGGCCGATTGCCAATTGAATGGGTCTAGCCGGCTATTTTCACCTGTATGGCATTTCAAAGGGGTACATGCAAACTATTCTCGTCCATCATCAGAGCCATCGGCATTCACACACACAGACACGTTCCCAGAGATAAAGTGGAATTTGACAGTAAAAGGGGGGGGGGGGGACACACCCATAACTCTAATCCTGTGGTGGGGGAGGCGGGCAGGGAGAATTGGTATGTGAGAACTTGAGAAGCAGCATGTAACTTTCTCCTGTTCACCAATTCTCCCTAGCAAATGTCCCACCCATCTGATTTTAATTATCTCCCCCCCCCCCCCCCCCCGCTAGGCTCTGGAACCAAAAAGAAAATGGTCGGGCGGGGTATTTGCAAGGGAGTGTTAATGGGTGAATAGAGGGTTAAACACACCCCTCCCTCCCAACTGCTAATACTCCCCTGCCTGCATTCATATTATCTTGGCAAACACAGATTTGGAAAACACATTTGCCAAGATCATGTGTAGTTCTGCCCCTGCACAAACCCTTATCTGCATTTCCACCAAGTCACAAGCACATCTCTTTCTTATATTTCTAGCTCACCTTTTAAGGCATAGCCCTCCTAGGGTGGTTCACAAAAATGTCCATAAAATCACACAAGCAATTTACCAAACAAGCTCCCTAATTTCATTTGTTTATTTATTATATTTATATATCCTGCCTTTTTCCTGCAAAGAACCGAAGGCGGCTTACATAATCCTCCTCCTCCTCTCCATTTTATCCTCACAACAACCCTGTGAGGTAGGCGTGGCTGAGAGTCAGTGAGTGGCCCAAAGTCACCCAGTGAGCTTCATGGTTGAGTGGGGACTAGAACCCGGATCTCCCGAGTCCCAGTCCAACACTCTCACCACTACGCCACACTGGCTCTCAATTAATTAATTAATTAATTAATGAGCAGCAACAAATATAACTCAACAAATAAAACAGCACATTGACCAAATGCAGACTGACATGTTCTTTAAAAAATCTTCAAGGTCCGCTTAAAAACTGGTGCAGAGGGGGCTAGGCATATCTTCCTAGAGAGGGAATTTCAAAAGCCTGGGGGCCTCCACCAAAAAGGCCCCGTCTCTGGTACATGCCAATCCAACAAACAGTAATGGTGGCCAGAGAGCAGGGTCTCCAAAAGTCAATATTAAACTTGGGCAGGCTCATATAGGTGCAGGTGATCATTGCGGCACACACACATGTTCAGTCTCTCACAGGTGCATTCATGCCCAGCTCAAAGCTATACCCCACCCCCTCCCTAGTCTAATGGGTACATAAGTATCTTTCCACACACGGTCATTAAACCCAGGTTTCAGACTGAGTATACACTCGGCTAGAAACTGCAGCTAATCTCTTCCCAGTATTGTCTGTGTTAGTCTCATTCCTTCATTCATGACAATTTTAGGGGCAAACACCTAAAAAGAAATTTTAAGTTTACAATACACACAGGTAAAATGTAACTTGGGAATTGACTGTACATTTTAGTGCACCCTCAAGGCCTTTTCAGACAGTCTTTGTGTCAACACTGAATGGGTGGGAGGGTGAATTCACTGTGACACAGGCTCTTCCCCTGACCTATGTGCCTGAGCTACATAAACTAAAGTGGGGACGGAAAGGGCATGTGATGTCTGAGCTGGTCGAAGTTCCTCCTTGAAAGTCAGTTCACCTTGTTCACGTTCCTGCGTGCATCTTATTTTTCCCAATTGGGGAAAAAAATATGCATTTTTAAAGTGCACACCCTAAATTTGTACTCCCCCCCCATTCAGTAAAGCGCGAAAAACTCACATTTTTGAACGGGCTCGCAAGTTCGGAAACATGTAAACATTTTCTTGAAAAATGCACGCATGTTCAGGTGCAGTTTGGTGCAGAATGGGGCCCGTTCAAATGTTTTGCGAGCAGAAATGAAACCCATGCACATCCCTATAAAGGGAAAGAGTTCCACAATCGGGATGCCACCACTGTTCCTCCACATGTAGACGGGAGAGCAGGATTGCACCGACTGCCCCGCCACTGATTTCATGCACCCTCCCAACTTCTGCATGTTCAGTGGAAAGTCGGTAAATGGGAGCCAACATGTATACAGCTGCATGTGCATAGACTTCTCTTTACAGATGTTCCACCAGATGTTCAGATGTCAGTGGGTGGGGCTGGTAAGGGCATGACGTTGGGGGCGTGGCCTGTAGGGGATGAATCTGCTCTCTGCTCCCTGCATCGAGTCTATGTATCTAGTCCAGCGGTGGGGAAACATGTTCAGCCCAAGCGCCAAATTCAAGATCAGGAAAGTGCCCAGGGGGCCACAGGCAAAGGGAACAGGGCCCAATGCAAAAGGAGTGGGCCCCAAAAGACAAACAATACCAGCGTATTTTGGCCGAAAGCTCTGTCAGGAACTAACCCTATAACTGCCTATGGGTTATGCGAGGGTTGCTTAGCCAATGGCATAAGCCACCCTTACCAGGTTCACTTGACACGAAAAGCCACAGTGAGCACCCACTGCAGCTTGAATATTCAAAATGGTGACCGGCACACAGCACAACCCACCGTGGCGCTCACGCCAACTTCACTTGTAGAACATAAGAAGAGCCAAGCTGGATCAGACCAAAGGCCCATCTAGTCCAGCATATTGTTCCCATAGTGGCCAACCAGATGTTTCTGGGAAGCCAACAAGCAGGACATGAGCACAATAGCACCCACCCACCCCACATTCATATTAGCCCACAACTGGTATGCAGAGGCACATGCTGAGTGGGAGGGGAGAATCCACACAGCCATAACAACTATGATAATGATAATAATTAAAATAAGACGTGAGATTCCCAGAGCCACACAGAGAAGCAGCCTTTGGAACACACGGGCAGGGCCGGATTAAGATAGGGGCTATTGGAGCTGCAGCTCCAGGCCCCTACCCCAAAACAGGCCCACAATCAGGACCGGTGCAGGGCAGTTTGGTGCCCCAGGCGAAATAATATTTAGCGGGGGGCCCTCTCCAAAGCAGCCCTGCTCTGCAAAAAAAAACAACAACCCTGCACCGCCACCACCAACCTACCTTCCCCCTGCCCTGGCGGCGGCGGCGGCACCGCCGCCGCCATCGCTGCCGCCGCTGCCGCCACCGAGGAGGAGGAAGTGACGCGACGGAACCCCCCGCGCTGTTTTTTGCCGGGGAAACCATGGCAACAGGGCTGTTTAAGCCCTGTTGCCCTGGTTCCTCCCGCCAAAACAACGCGGGCGGGGCTCCGGAAGCGACACGACGCGGAGAAGGTAGGTGGCGGTGGGGGTCGGGGTGGTGGTGATGGCGGCGGCAGCGGGAGGCGCAGCGGCAGCGAGCGGGAGGGCGGGGGAGGCGCAGCGGCGAGCGGGATGGAAGGGTGCGGCGGCGGCAGCGGCGGGCGGGCGGGTGGGGAGGCGGAGGCCTGGCGGGGGCGGCGCAGCGGAGGCAGAGGCCTGGCGGGGGCAGCGCAGCAGCAGCGAAGAGGAGCGCAGCGTTTCTGTGCCCTCTTCAGCCGCGCGCCCTCCTCAGCACCAGGCCCATAATGCTCTTAATCCGGCCCTGCACATGGGAACACATTCTGAAAGCATCCAAAAATCCATGCCTTTGTGTACCCATCACAAAGCATCCACCAGAGCAGACCTGCTGCTCAGAAGCAGCATAGTACAAAATTCCAGGTTATGCATATCTTGTAAGAAGTGAGGATTGGATTGCTCAGGAGAAAGTATGGGCTTCCCTTTGCATGTAATAATAATGATGATAATATCCCATGGGAAGCCAACAGGAACCCTTTGCAAAACACACAGACACCCCCACCCCCTTATTCATTTACACACACACACACACACACACCATAATAACAATGATCATGATAATAATTAAAATAAGACATGATATTCTTAGAGCCACACAGGGATGGGGACTCGGACTCCAGGACTCGACTCGTGAGTCGGACTGAGTCCCCCCTCTGACTCGAGTCAGACTCGAGTCCCAATATTTTTAATGGGACTCGAGACTCGACTCGGGACTCGAGACCAAGGACTCGTGTTCCAAAATCGTGTTCCTCAAATGCAACATGGATTGGTTTTAGGAAGTACAGCAAGTTTATTTTTTAAAATCATTTCCCTAAAATGCAACCTTTCAGACATTTTGGGTTTGGCTGCCTCTGCCTGCCTGTTTGGGGTTCCCAGCCTCCTCTGCCTGCCTGGTCTCTTCTTAACCAGTTCCACAGTTTGAATTGTCCAAGACAAAGGCCTCTGCCAGCCTGCCTGCTTTGGGGTTCCCTGCCTCCTCTGCCTGCCTGGTTATTTTGGGTTTGTCTGCCTGGTCTGTTCTTGCCAAAATCAGTTGCAGAGTTTTGAAATAAAAAGGCACACTTGTGCCTAGAATTTATTTAAGCCACACATCTGAAGTAGCCTTATTTTGTGGGGGGGGAAACCCTATTGATTTTAATAGGGATTCGTGGAGTGAGCTTTGGGAGTGACTCATGAGTCACCATTTTGGACCAAGGACTCGGACTCGAGTCGAAAGACTCGTGACTCGACTCGTGACTCGAGACCAAGGACTCTTCAACATCCCTGGCAGCCACACAGAAAAGCAGCCTTTGGAACACACACACGAACAATCCAACCGCAGAGCATAGACACACACACACACACACTCAAACCCTAGACCATACATACATGCCCCAGACCAGACCAGACCACACACACACACACACACACACACACCAGACCATACGCACAAACACCAGGCCAGGCCACACACACACCTTCAAAGATTAAAGAACAACATACTGCTGGAGCTGGAGCTGTTCCTCTGACCCACCTCTGTAAAGAAAGGCAGGCAGGTTGTGCCTGCACTGCCTTCTGGGTGCCTTAACCCCGCCCAGATGACCCCTCCCTTGGGGAGGGAAGGTGCTGTCTCTAATTTGCCAGCTCAGGCTTTTTTCTTGCTCTTCCCTGAAGAGGGGTGCTGGCACTGGGCATCAGGCAGACTCAAGACCCTTTCCGCTCCAGGGGAAGGCCCTGGAGTGGCAGGAACACTCTGCGCATCTGCGAGAGTTCGCACATGCACAGTAGCGATTCTTAAGCTGCCACACCGCTAGGAGGTCCGCGCGTGGTAGTGCAGCAGCAGCCTCCGACCTCTGTGGAGAAGCTGCACACTGCAGCAGCAGAGAAACTTTTCTTTTTTAATTAAAAGGTACGGCGGGTGGGGGAGGGGGGAGAGCGATGGAGGAGCGGCGCCCAGAGAGCCCTCTGATTGGGGCCACCACCGCTGAGAATGTGTTATCTGTCTTGAAAATTAAGATCAACATCTTCGAGTGAAAGTTGGTGTTCATGTCCAGGACACAATCTGCCACCTTTAAACACCAACCTGTCATCCTTTCCCTCTGTTATATGTGGGGAAAGAAGGAGAGAATTATGCAAGATACATTGGAACTTGATAACTGAAACAAGCTTTCAGGAAAGCAGTGCTCGACTTGTTTATTGCTGCCTGCAAAGAGTTCTTTAAAACAGACACACACACACACACACACAAAACTTTGGAGGAGAACTCACCTGCAACGTCTTCAATCGCCTTCATCCTGTAATGACTGTCTTTTATGGTCTTGCATAAAACATCTGGCTCACTGCGCATCCCGGCTTTGACTTTTCAGTTACCTTGCAAACATGGAGCTAATCCAGTTGGGAGTCTGTTCTGAATTTTCAATAGATTCCAGCTCTCCCCATAATATCAAAACCATCGTTCAGTCCGTCTGGTGATGGGAAATGGATTTTTCTTAATGGAGATTTGCTGGAGTCCCATATTGTCATTCCCTGGCACTCTTATCTGTCAGAAGAGGCCAAAAGAGCCCTCTTATATGCTGACGATGAGGATTTGGTGGGTGGGTGGGGGCACTTCTTCTTTTTTTACTAGCTTCACATTTAAGCCGGGATGTGTGCTTTTCATTTTCATTTTACAATCAAGGGGTTTCAACCCCATGGTGTCGGTGTATTTATCACGATAAGAGATGCTTATTTTCAAATCAAGTGGAAATACTTGCTTGGCGTTATGCTGATGTTGTCTGCCTTGCCCTACGAGCAAGCGTGGCCATTTCTAATTCTGGCCAGCATCCTTAGCTATAGTATTATACTTCAAAGCAGATGCTGCTGCCTCTTCAAAGCTGCTAGCAAGTATAAGCACCCCTCCTGATTCTGTCTGTTGTCTCCAGTTTTTGTTTCTGTGATTTCCCAGCCTCGCCAAATGGTCCTTCAGATAGAGCCGGGGTGCAGAACTTCACGGCCAGGGGGCAAATGAGGCCCTCTGAGGTTTCCCAGGAAGGCCCCGCCACCCTCCCCTTGCCCCTGCCCTCTCCCCCGACCGCTGTGCAAGTTGTTCCCCATCCTAAAAGGCTGAAACGCCTCCTCTACAGCTTACCCATTGGCGGTGCGAGCTTGAAGCTAGAATAGGTTGGTCTTTTTTGGCTCCACCCCTCTTGCCTTTGGCTCCGCCCACCACTGGCATGCGGCCCCCGAGAACCTCTCAAAAATGGAATGCGGCCCTCAAGCTGGAAGAGGCTCAGCACCCCAGAAATAGAGGATGCCTTCAACTAGAGGGCGGTCCTCTGACAACCCTTCAAGTAGGGGGCTGTCCTTTGTAACGGAGGGCCCATGGCCACCCTACCGGGGCTAGGGGACATACTTTGCACGTTCAATTCAGGGTAGCTCTAATTAAAAGGATCAGAGAATGGGACAGGCCGCCTGCCGGAGACCCCTCCGAGAGCCACTGCCAATCAGTAGAGACAATACTGGGCTAGATGCACAGACATTGTTTCGCCTGATATAAGGCACACTGTTAGCTTCCTGTGTTCCTACGAAACCTGTGGAAAGCTTCGGGGAGCGGTGAGATGCCCTTTGAATTTCATTGACTTGGAGCTTGCTCTGGATTGCTAACCTAATATTGTACTGCTACTGCCTCTAGTCCCACCCCTCTCCTCCTCCTCCTCCTCCTCCTCCTCCCCTACTGGACATCACCATGGCTAGACTGTCTAGCCATGACAAGTATACTTGGAATGTACAACGTGGTGGTTTTCCGTTGACTTCCACATCGCAGTGTTACAGCCGATTACGATGGCTACCATCTCGCCCCTGGTTTTCCACACCAAAGCCCCATCGGCATCCCTTGCTTCAGTCTCCGATCAGTACTGACACTGCTGCCGCCCAAGGTCAGGTAGAATTTAGAGGCAATTTAATTCCTCAAGGCTCCACAAGCCCCCTGGTCAAACTCCTCCGCCCAAAGCCATTGGCTTTCCCAGGGGTCGGGTTATTTACTGCTGCCCAATACTTGGCATAGCTAAGGTACGTGGTGGGGCTACTCACCAAAGTCAGCCCACAGGCCAGCCACACACACACACACACCCGCGGTTCTTGCTTCTGTGTGCCCCGATAATACTTCTTCCATCTTTACGTTTGTAAATGAAGAACACCACACACATCTCTAGCCCTCTATCCTCTCCAGAAGTTGCACCAAAAATGTCTCCATTTGGGGGCGGAGCGGAGAGAAGGGAGGGCAAAACAATACAGACCTTTCATTTCAAGCGAGTGTTTGTTATTTTAAACCGAGCAGTCCTTTGAACGTGGATTTCGAGTTTAGCGCTTGAGGCCTGGTTCTCCAAGATCTGAGCAACGTCTTGGTTTGTGTTCTCAGCTCGCCGGGTACTGCTGGCCTGTCAGAAAAACGAGACGTGAGCTCCTGCTTTGAACTCCTACTCCGTGCTCCACAGGCTGGCTTCTCTCGCCGCGACGGGGTCACGTAAGCTCCGCGCTGCAATTTGCTGATTGCTCCGGCTCACAACAAAGGGGAAGAATCATCTTCCCGCAGCTGCTGGCCTTTGGCTCCTTTTTTGCTCTGTATCGGCCTAATTGTTCATGAGCAATTCACACTGATTCCTGTGTTTGCCGTCTTCTGAAGCTCTGTGTCCCGATCACACGGAGAAGCAGCTCCTGCAAATTAGCCAAAGCCACAGTAATAAAGCCCTCCTCGCGAGCCACAACTTAGCACCTCGAAATATGGATTCAGTCAACCGCACGAATGCAGCACGGTGGTCAGGCCCAGCATCACCACCGCCTGCAATACTCGGGCACAGGACCGGTGCAGGGCAGTTTGGCGCCCTAGGCAAAGTTATATTTAGCGCCCCCCCTCTCGTGCCGGGGGGGACCTCCGGAACAAAGCAGCCGGGAAATGCCTGCTTGCCCAGCGCCCCCCTGTCCGCCGCCTCCGGCAGCCGCTTTCCCCGCTACCAAGCCGGCCTCGCCCACCGCGCAGCATCTTCGGACCGGTCGCTGCCGCCGCCACGCGCGCTCCTGACCCGGCCTAGCTCCAGGCGCCGAGGAAAGCCGAGCACGACCCCGAGCCCGCCCAGCACCCGCAATCCTCTCCGCACTGACCTGGTGGTGCCTTTGTCGGCGAGGCGGCCAGGCGGGGCAGGAGCGCGCCGGCGGCGAGGAAGAGTCGGCCGGAAGGGGCGCAGCGTTTCTGCGCCCTCTTCGGCCACGCGCCCTAGGCCGCCGCCTAGTTTGCCTAGCGGACGCGCCGGCCCTGCGTCGGGCAGCTGCCGGGGCCCGCACACTCTCGAAGGGCCCGCCGGGGATGAGCCCTAACGCTACCCAACACTTGCTGCCCTCACCCCGCCCCCCCCCATCTGCATGCTTACCCGGCCTCTCAGAGATTTCCCTAAATGCCATGCTCCAGCATAGCATTTTGCAGAATCTAAGATGGTGGTCGGCCGCCACGCATCAGAGCCAGCTCGGGGTTCCATCCAGAGGTGCCGCTGCGGCTGGGTGGCCAGAGCTACAGGGAGGGGGCTGAGTGACTGGCAGCAGCAGCAGTGCCCGGCAGGGGGCCCAGTGGCAGTGGGGGCAGCAGCAATGCTGGGCAGGGGGCCCTTTCGGAGGCTAAAGCCCGGCACCGGTTCAGGGGGTCAGACAGGGATGGGGACTCGGACTCGAGGACTCGACTCGTGAGTCGGACTGAGTCCCCCCACTGACTCGAGTCAGACTCGAGTCCCAATATTTTTAATGGGACTCGAGACTCGACTCGAGACTCGAGACCAAGGACTTGTGTTCCTCAAATGCAACATGGATAGGTTTTAGGAAGTACAGCAAGTTTATTTTTTAAAATCATTTCCCTAAAATGCAACCTTTCAGACATTTTGGGTTTGGCTGCCTCTGCCTGCCTGTTTGGAGTTCCCTGCCTCCTCTGCCTGCCTGGTCTCTTCTTAACCAGTTCCACACTTTGAACAATTGTCCAAGACAAAGGGCTCTGCCAGCATGCCTGCTTTGGGGTTCCCTGCCTCCTCTGCCTGCCTGGTTATTTGGGGTTTGTCTGCCTGGTCTGTTCTTGCCAAAATCAGTTGCAGAGTTTTGAAATAAAAAGGCACACTTGTGCCTAGAATTTATTTAAGCCACACATCTGAAGTAGCCTTATTTTGTTGGGAAAACCCCCCATTGATTTTAATAGGGACTCGTGGAGTCAGTTTTGGGAGTGACTCGTGACTCGTGACTCACCATTTTGGACCAAGGACTCGGACTCGAGACTCGGGTCCAAAGACTCGTGACTCGAGACCAAGGACTCTTCAACATCCCTGGGGTCAGATGGGAAGCTCTGGATTCCAATCTCTCCTCCACTCATCATCATCATCAGGCGATCACTAGAGGGACAGTAGACATGATTTTTACTGCACGTCAGCTCCAAGAAAAATGCAGGGAGCAAAATCAACCCCTTTATATGGCATTTATCGATTTGGCTAAGGCCTTTGATACTGTAGACCGTACAGCTCTCTGGACTATCCTTATGAAAATTGGATGCCCCAATAAATTTGTGAATATCTTGCGACTTCTCCATGACAACATGACGGCAACGGTTTTGGACAACAACGGCTCTCATGGTGCTCCATTTAAAGTGGGATCAGGTGTTAAACAGGGATGTGTTATCGCCCCAACATTATTTGCCATTTTCATCGCCATGGTTTTACATCTTGTCGAGGGGAAACTTCCCACCGGTGTGGGAATTATATATCGAACAGATGGAAAGCTTTTTAATCTCAGCAGGCTGAAAGCAAAAAGTAAGGTAATTACAACCTCCGTCGTGGAACTTCAGTATGCTGATGATAATGTGGTCTCCGCACATTCAGAGGATGATCTCCAAACTATCCTAAATGCTTTTGCAGAAGCATACGAAAAACTTGGTCTCTCACTTAACATCAAAAAAACCAAAGGGCTTCATCAGCAAGTGCAAGCCAATCCTTTGGTGATGCCATCTATCCAGCTTGGCGGGACAATACTGGAAAACGTCGATCATTTTCTCTATCTTGGCAGCTATCTTTCTGTTACAGCTAACATCGACAGTGAAATCCAGCATCGTCTGAGCTCCTCCACTATGAACTCAGCAAATGGCTTTAGGAAAGCCACCACCGTTTCCTCAATCCCTTTTGTGCTACGTTAATTTTTATTTTCATAACAACAACCTACGTTTTTCATTAATGTCTATTTTTATGCTACTTTTCAATCAAAACAGGCCCCCAAAGCCGCAGACAAAGAAGAGATCAAATACATAATAAAAACACGGATCGACATTTCAAATGGAACCATTAAAAAAAAAACCCCAACACACAATAAAATTGAACAGGTAACAGTTGAACGGGGCAGGTGCCATAGCTCCATGGTACAGCACCTGTTCTGCATGCAGAAGGTACCCAGGTTTGATCCCCGACATCTGCAGGTAGGGCTAGACCCGGGGAGTGGGGGCGAACGAAGTCAGCGTCAACAATACCAGGCTAGAATAGACGGGCCAATGATCTGACACTCTGGAACAGTGTTCTCCAACCTTGGGTCTCCAGATGTTTTTGGCCTACAACTCCCAGCATGCCCCAGCCAGCGTAGCTTGCTGGGGCATGCTGGGAGTTGTGGGCCAAAAACATCTGGGGACCCAAGGTTGGAGAACACTGCTCTAGAAGGCAGCTTCCTATCTTCCTAAGAAGCACAGGACAAAAGCAAGGAACTTCACCTTCGTAAGAAGCCTGAAGGAAAGGGATAGTCTTTTCTGGGGATAACAGCAGAAGGCCACCTTATAGGATTGGTGTAGATGTACAGCTGTAGTGAGGCCACCAGTTTGGAGGGCTTTCAAAGGGGATTGGACAAATTCATAAGGCTATCAATGGCTACCAGTCCTGATGGCTATATATGTTACCTCCAGTCAGTAAGCCTATGTACACCAGTTGCCGGGGAACATGGGCAGGAGGGTGCTGTTGCACTCACATCCTGCTTGTGGGTTTTCCGTGGACAGCTGGCTGGCCACTGTGTGAACAGAATGCTGGACTAGATAGACCAGTGGTTCCCAACCTTGGGTCCCCAGATGTTGCTGGACTACAGCTCCCAGCGTACCCTGCCAGCATGGCTAATGGCAAGGGATGCTGGGAGCTGCTGTAGACCAGCAACATCTGGGGACCCATGGTTGGGAACCACTGAGAGAAACCCTTGATCTGATCCGGCATGGCTCTTTTTATGTTCTTATTGTTGTAAATATTACAAAGATCATGCAAGTACTTTGCTAATCTTTATGATAAAATATCGAGTGGTATAGCCTGCATGTATGAATAAGCCCTCAGAAGTTAGGTAATGATATAGTTGGATGTGGGTAACTCAGGAGCAGCAACGGAGACTACAGAAACATTCAAGGAACCCAGAAGAGGCGGCTCTGTATTCTTATTATATGCTGGAAGCAGTGGCAGAGCGGCAATCTCCCAGTGTCTAGTCTACCATTTTGTTTTCCCCACAATGTCCTGGATATAGTGGGGAAAACAAAATGGCGGCCACCAGCCAAATTGTAGCCACCGGAGCTCAATCCTCCCAGGGGTAGGCATAGCCCAAGGTCAAGCAGGCATAATGTGCCCCCCCTCCCCCCGCTGAGGTACCAGCACCCTGGCAGCTGCCCATGGATGCCACTCCCATTTCTTGGCCATGCTAGAGCGCAACAAGATCTTAAGGATTGGTTTTTGTGTCACAACTTGTTGACGTCCCTTGTGGTAGTGGGAGTAATATTTCTCCTGTTCCTGCAGGTTGAGCAGAAGAACATCCTACAGCCAGGATCTCCAATGTGGTGACCATGGGCGACAATGTGCCATGTGGACACCTCTTGGTGCCCGCAGGCTCCTTTCCCTTCCTGATTTTTCTTTTATAGCTTAAGATTTTAAAAAAATTATATTATGTTTTAACTGGGAGGCTGGCATCCTGCAAAGGGAAGTGCTGCCCCCCCCCCAGCACCATCTTGATCTGAGTTAGAAAGTGTGGTTGCGAGTGTGACGTAGCTCAGTCTCCACATCTGCCTGGTACGTAGGTTCTTGGGCAACGTGCTTTTCTTTTAGCCTCCACAGTTCTCCTTCTGAGAAATGAGTGTTTTTCTGACCTGCCACATCCACCATGGCAGCCCTTTTGAGAGGGCACCCACAACAACACACTCTCAAAACTTCCAGATGTGCCCACCAACCCAAAAAGGTTGCAGGACCCTGTTCTAGTATGCACCAATAATGAACTCTTTCTCCAGTGTGGAGCCACAGCAGACAAGGGGCCGGCCGGCCGGCTAGCAGAGAACCAGAATCCAGTCCAGGTAACAAGGTCCCAAGCAACACAGCAGACAAGGGGCAAGCAGAAGGAGAGTTTGGACCAGGAAATACTCACACCAAGAACCAGGAAAGCTAGATTCAGGCAGGCCTGGTCAACACTGTTACCAGCAACTCTCTCAGCCGTACACTGCTGTTTTTATGCAGAGGCTGTGTCAAAGCCACACCTCAGCCTCAGCTGTGAGCTGTTAGTGACTGCAGCTGAAAAGGTCCTCCGTGTGAGCAAGCCTCCTACATGCAGATAAACCTCTTCTTGGAAGGAGGCCACTGGCTCAGGCTAGCACTCCTTCTGAGCTCTTGTCTTTTCATGCGGTGTCTCTCCTGAGGGCTTGGATGTTTATCTGCCCCCACCTCTAAGGCACAGTCCTTGTCCTCCACAGGTGATGCCCTCATGGGAGTCACCCCTGAGGACCTGGGCTCCTTCTGGTCTACTGCCAGAGCATGGGCATCACAGGTGGCAGGTGGTTCCTGGTCCCTGGTCCCCCAGCTCTTCCTCCAGCAGGGTTGTGACAGGTGCTGTGAAGAGCGGGACTGTCCATAATTCTCAGTTTAGAAGGTGGCAGGGATGTTGAAGAGTCCTTGGTCTCGAGTCACGAGTCGAGTCACGAGTCTTTGGACCCGAGTCTCGAGTCCGAGTCCTTGGTCCAAAGTGGTGACTCACGAGTCACGAGTCACTCCCAAAGCTGACTCCACGAGTCCCTATTAAAATCAATGGGGGGTTTTCCCAACAAAATAAGGCTACTTCAGATGTGTGGTTTAAATAAATTCTAGGCACAAGTGTGCCTTTTTATTTCAAAACTCTGCAACTGATTTTGGCAAGAACAGACCAGGCAGACAAACCCAAAATAACCAGACAGGCAGAGGAGGCAGGGAACCCCAAAGCAGGCAGGCTGGCAGAGGCCTTTGTCTTGGACAATTCAACTGTTGAACAGGTCAAGAAGAGACCAGGCAGGCAGAGGAGGCTGGGAACCCCAGACAGGCAGGCAGAGGCAGCCAAACCCAAAATGTCTGAAAGGTTGCATTTTAGGAAAATGATTTTAAAAAATAAACTTGCTGTACTTCCTAAAACCTATCCATGTTGCATTTGAAGAACACGATTTTGGAACACGAGTCCTTGGTCTTGAGTCCCGAGTCGAGTCCCGAGTCCCATTAAAAATATTGGGACTCGAGTCTGACTCGAGTCAGAGGGGGGACTCAGTCCGACTCACGAGTCGAGTCCTGGAGTCCGAGTCCCCATCCCTGGAAGGTGGGGAGCGTAGCTGGGGATTGTGTCAGTTGCAGGGCACAGTCAGTAGTGATGTGTGAGGATTTTTGGTTTTGCTCACAAAGCATGCAAACACGCCCTGTTCAAAGCCCCAAACATGATTGCGGCTGTAAGCACTTGTCCATCAAAAATGTCCACAAATTGCCAGACATGTGCTTGCATTCGATTTGTGTAACTCTCCCAGTTCGTGTAACTTTCCTAATTTGCGCAAATTTCCCCTTCGGACTGAATCCTTCGGGGAGATTTGCGCAAATGTCATCTTGTTCCACTGTTGCTCAATTTGTGCTATTTCCCCAGTTGCGCAGAGTCAGTGTTTGCAATCACAAACGCTAAACAGGAACTGGGCATGAGATGAGCGGTGAGAGATGCTGTTCTGTTCGGAGAATCCCGGCAATCTTGAATCTCCCTCGTCCTCCCATCCCTAGCACCGTCACTGCTCCGGCATTAGTCTCCAGCCTGAGGAACAGGATGATGGGGGGAAAAATGAGGCACAGAAAGAGGAAGCCCTCGCAACCGCGACACTGCAGACAAGATTCCAGTCGAGGGGGCTCAGTCCCAGTACAGCTTGACTGGTTCTTCCGGCATCCAATGGAACACAGCCATTTAGGGGACGACCAATGCCAACCACGTAAAGCTCGCATGACAGAGATGCGCAAAAGCCTGGAAAGACGATCAGTGGTTGGGGGGAAAGGCAGTGTTGCCAAGAGAAGGGAGCATGGCCCATGGGGGAATACCAGAGGGCCAGATTGGCATGCTCGGGGGCCAGATTTGGCCCATGGCCTGAGGTATTGTACCCCTGCTATAGATCCCTGGAGCAGCCCGGATCAGAGCCATTTCTCCCTCCCCTCGTAATGCCAGAAGAACCAGGCAAGCAGCTAGTCTCTTAAGGCACAATCCTATGCATGCTTACACAGAAAAAAAAAGGCCTTCAACTCCCCGCTATGCTGGCTGGAGCATGCTGGGAGTTGTAGGCCTTTTTTTCCAGTCTCAACGTGTGTAGGATTGTGCCCTTCGTCCAGCCACGTCTGTCTATCCCTCTCACTGCTGATCTTTGGAACTCACTGCCGCAGGGCATGGGTCTGGGGCCGCCAACAGCATGGGTTAGACGTTGATGCGGGGAAACAAGGTTGAACAACATGCATGATGGGAGGGAAGTCCCGGCTGCGAGGAGCTGCTGGAAGGAGGCCCGGAGGAGCTCCCGAGAAGCAGCTTCCTTCTCAAGCAGCTGAATCCCATCTTTGTTTGAGCCCTAATCCCCCGTCTGTTGTTGCAAGGGTCGGCGGAGAGGTGGGGGGTATCTGTGGTGGGGGGGGGGACCTTGTTCGTTTAGGGCCAGGAGAGCGTGGGGTTGCTCTTTTCCTAGCACCTTTTCTGCTGCGTAAATCCCCTCTCAGGGGCCCCAGGGGTGACCTTCCCCTCAGTGCGGCCACTAAGCCTTTTGTAATGGGATTTCATGGCAGAACTGGCAAATTAGGGGAGAAATGAATGTGCTAAGCCCCTGATTTCCTTTCTGGCTGGGTCCCTCTCTCAGGCCCGAGGAGGGCTATGCGAGAGCTGGGCCGAACAAAAGAGGAGCGCTCTTGCCTTTTCATCTCCGGGACGTGCACTGGGAAACCCCCAGCGGTAGCAGCAACGAGGGCCTGTTAAGTGCCCGGAGAGGGGAGGGGGAAAGGAGACCCCCGAGCAGAGGAGGGGAATCGGCATGAGGCGAGGGAGGGCTCTGTGTTTCCACGCCATTCAACTAAGAGCAGCAATAACCATCAGGGTTTGAAAAGCTTGTCCTAAGGAGGCAGATGCGGAGTAGAAGCTTATAGTAGCCCATGTCACGGGAAAAGGAAGGAAGCAAATCCAAAGGGTCAGAAATGGCAAAGAATCTTAATGCACCTTAGGGTGCAGTCCTATGCATGTTTACACACGGGGGGGGGGGGAAGCCCTACAACTCCCAGCATCCCCCAGCCAGTCATGCTGGCTGGGGCATGCTGGGAATTGTAGGACTATTTTCTGTCTAAACTTGCACAGGATCGCGCCCTTAAAGACTGACCAATGTATTGCAGCAGGAGACTTCAGAGCGCCTAGTACCTCATCGGAAAAGAGTGAACATGTACACACACACACACACGAATCTGGGAGCATGGATCTCCTAAAAGCATAAGGAGAGCCCTGCTGGATCAGACCGAGAGTCCATCTAGTCTAGCATTCTTTACTCACAGTGGCCAACCAGCTGCCATAGGATCCTACAAGCAGGACATGAGTGCCACAGCACCCTCCCACCCATGTTCCCCAACAACTGGAGTACTTAGGCATACTGGCTCTGATACTGGAGGATCCATATAGCCAATCAAGATTAGTAGCCATTGATAGCCTTCTCCTCCATGAATTTGCCCAATCCCCTCTGAAAGCCCTCCAAATTGGTGGCCATCACTCCATCTTGGGAAGTGAATGTCATAGTGTAACTACAATACCTTGGATTGCAAGTAACTTGGTCTGAGAGCGTTTTGCAAGACAAGCAAAAAATGTTTTAAAAACTTTGACTTGATAAACAAGCAAGGTCTTGCAAGACAAGTAGTGTAGGGGATGTAACCGCTCGCCTGGAGCAGGCATAGCGGGCCGAAATCGCCCCCGCTCACGCCCGCCAGAGACTCGCTTTGATATGAGTGTTTTGGATTACAAGCATGGTTCCGGAATGAATTATGCTTGCAATCCAAGGTATTACTGTACTGGATGTGCTGTGTGAAAAGTCCTTCCTTTTATCTGCCCTGACGACCCCCCACCAATCAGCTTCATGGGATGACCCCTTTGGGTTCTAGTATTGAGAGAGAGAAAGAGAGAGAGAGAGAGAGACTAGGGATGGATGAGAATTTAATTTCAGTTTGGTTTTGATAAGAATTTACCAAAATTCATTAAGATCTCAATATTCAGGACAAAAGGTTTTTTGAGTTGAGCTTTTAAAAAATGGAATGTGGGGAAAACCAAAACTGATTTTTCCATCCAGGCCCAGGGCTTTGAGTGTTTTGCTCTTAAAAGACTGGGTTTGAATCCCTGGGTGTGTTCAGCCATATTTGTGGTGCTGAATTAGGGTTGCCACCTTTTTTTTCCTGACAGGCTCCTCATATTCAACAGCTATATGGCAGGCAGCAGGTACAACGTAGTCCTCTGCATGCAGGGAATAGTTGTACCTATTAGATTTGGCTGGTGCGCATGGGTGAGAATTTTGTTTCAGTCACTTTTTGATAAGAACTTACCTAAATTCACACAATGTTCTTCATATTCGGGAGAGAAAGACTGTAAGATTTTAAAAACATGAATGTGGGAGAAAGAGAAACCGACAGATTGTCCCATTGCTACAACACACCACTAGTGCTTAATATGTGATGGCTGGCGATCCCGCCCTTTTATCATCTTCCCGGTGGTGTCATGCAAGTGGAACCCCTTCCCGTAAACGGTTGGGTCGGGTGTGCCCGGATCCATCTTAGGAGCTGATCTTTGTTCCAATTCAAACCCTCTCAAAGGGGAAGGGAAATGAGAAAAATACAATGTAATGCAATCTCTCTCTTGAAGATTGAAATTATAAGGATGAAAGCCACCGAGCAAGTTCAGGGAACCATTCTGCGTTACAGGTCCAAAGACCAACCGACTCAAAGGTTACCCCAGGGTCACACAGGAAAGATGTAAACTAGATTATATCATGCGACATCTGAAGCAAAACTTCCCTCCTTACGATAAAAACCATAAACTCTTTGGGGCTTTTTAGTTTAAGGAAAAGAACACTAAGAGTGCAATCCTATGGCGATAGCCATATAAGCCCCGAACTGGGAGGATTCCGGTCTTCCAGCGCAGAGCGGGAGGAGCGACAGAGGTGAACTTTGCCTTCTCGTCCTCCCGCCATGCATTTCCCACTAGACGGGAGTTTTTGCCCATCTAGCTGAAGCGTCTCGGAGGGGGAGGGAAGAAGACTGGCGAGGCGCTTGGGATAGCTCATATCCTGGCCTCTGCAGTCTCTGCCCTGCCCCTCCAAATGACCCCTTCAACCCTTCTCCGAGGTTGCTTTCCTGACCACGGAGAGCAGCCCGCGTGGTTCTTTCCATGCAGGCTACAAGGGGTTGGAGGAGGGGGGTGGGCAGAGCTCCTATTCCCAGCCCCAAGATCGGAAGCGCTGTCCCCCCAACCTTGGATCTGGGAATCCGAGCCGTCGTACAGCCCCTCAGGCGCTGTCTTGGGGCCATAGGATTGCTCCCTAATGGGGGATGCCCTAAAGCAGGGGCCTACAAGTTTTGGGGCCTACAACTCTCCCATCATCCCTCACCATTGGCTATCCAGGCTAGTATTGATTGGAGTTGCAGGCCAAAACATCTGGAGAGTCACAGGTTGCCCAGCTCTGACACAGAGGTTTAGGAAATGATACATGGTATGGACAAAATGAATAGAGATAGAGAGAGGAGGAGTTCTCCCTCCATCATCAAGCTAGAATTTTGGGGTCACCCATTGAAACTGATAGCCATTAGAGTCAGGAAGCACAAAACAAAGTACTTCTTTGCACAAATTGCACACTTATGGCAGACTGGGTGGTTGGGGCATGCTGGGAGTTGTAGTCCAACACATCTGGAGAGCAGCAAGGTGGGGAAGGCCGATTTATGGCCTTCACTGCAACAAGATGTGATGATGGCCACCAGCTTAGACGGCTTTAAAAGGGCACTAGGTCCGTGCTTTAGGGATTCGTCTATCAACAGCTCTCAGTCATGACAGCTAGCATTACCAGCTCAGGATGCTCGAGAGGGCTTCGTTCAGTCCACATTTTGAAGTGAACCAACCACATCCCCCCTTCTGCACAAGTGTGAGGATCAGAACACAGTTATCTTCAGATTGCACACTTCTTTGAATTTTATGTTGCTGTTTGCAGATCGAAACCTATACCAAAACACCTATAAAATGCGCATTTTAGGATAAAAAATATTTACAAATGCATATTTTAAGAGTTGTATTTACATAAGTATTTAAATACATCTTTTCATGCAGATTTGTTGTTGCTTCTAAGTTGCAGATTAATTAATTCATTTCATTCCTTTATTACATTTCTATTCCACCAAATAGCCAAAGCTCTCTGGGAGGTTTACAAAGATTAAAACCTTAAAAGTACTATATAATAATGTACTATAAAACCATTTGCATACAAAAATATAAAACTTCCCCCCCCCTTTTTTTTGCACAATCAACAATAAAAATTCCAGGACACATTACAGTTCTCATCATATGCTGTCAAATGCCTGGGAGCGGAGGAAAGTCTCACTCTGGAAAGATGACAATGTTGGTGCAAGGCAGACCTCACTGGGGAGAGCATTCCATAATCCATCAAGATGAATGTGGAAACGGGGAGGGGCGGACTTACGCAAGAACCCACGTGAAACAGACATGGACCAGAAATAGGCTGATCCGTTCAACTCTGGTGCCAACCAAACCCGAAGCAAAGGCCAAATGCTGCTCCTTGCCCCCCCCCCCCGCTATGGCCAATACTTTTAAAAAAAAGTCTCATGGCACCATTCAGAGACTGATTTCTGCCTTCAGCTACCCCACTTCATGGTGCCACTAAGCAGGTCTAGATCTGGTCACTATATAAAACTTCTGAGTTTGGGGACTGTATACCGCTGAATCCCACGGCTGGAGAGGAACAGCATGAAAGGGCTGCTGTGGGAGCCAGGACGCTGGGCTAGAATTAGGGGTGTTGAACCTCAAGTCCACAGGTGAAATCCAGCCCTCCTGGGTACTCAGTCTGATGCTCCAGAGTTTCTCAGCTGGCCACGCCCCATTCCATTGACCACACCCCTTCCCCCCCCCCCCTGAGGCTGGTGACCCCTATTTCCCCCCCCCCCGCTAATCGTTTGGCGGTTTCCTGGCTTTTGCGCAGTTGCTTCCCTAGTCTAAAAGGTTGAGAATGCCTCTCCTAATTCCTGGCTCAATCGCTGGCCGTAGAAGAGCTTTCAGCTAAAAGAGGCTGGTATGTCTGGCCCCGCCCCTTTTGCCTTTGGCTCCGCCTGCCACTGGGACACGCCCGCCCCAAGAGCTCCTCTGGCGACGCTGATCTTGGCCTCTGAGCTGAAAGAGGTTGGACACCGTGGACTCGATGGGTCTGACCCAGCAGGGTTCTTCTCACGTACTTTCGTTAACTTAGGTGGAGATCTCGGCAGAAGTCTTTCCCAGGCCAGCCAGGTCGTCTGAAAATCTTCAAATTGGCAAGATGAGGGACTGACGCTGTCCATGTGCCGTTGTTGCTGTACATATGCCCTGCCATTACGTGAGGGCGCCTGTGGCTGCGCGTGTCTGAGGAGGATGCTGGGGCGGCCTAGGGTTGCAAGTTTCTGGGTTTTTTGCGTTCACATACGGCTCACGAGCTGAGGCTGGTGACCCCTATTTCGGTGGGGCTCCTAATCCATTGCGGGCTTTATTTGGAGCTTCATAGGAGCTATCCATGGTGCTGAACCCGCCATCCTCAAAATAGGTTCACCAGCACAGAGCACCACGGAGGGCTCCTACAAATCTCGAAAATAAAACACTGCAGTGGATTAGGAGCCCCACTGAAATAGGGGTCAGTCACCACCAGCCTCCACTGGATGCCGGTCTTCTTTTCCCCTGGAAACATCCGTCCCTGACTAACGATACTTTGCACACATGCTGCCCCCGCTTCTCCGCAGCCCAGGAGTCCCCCACCCCGGCGGTGTTCGCCAAGCCCTGCCCGACGAAGTGCGAGGAACGGCGGCGGCGGCGGCAGCAGAAGTGGCGAGCCTCCTCGGCGCTGCCATGGCAACGCGAGGAGTGCCGGCCCAGCAGCGGAGAGCACACACTTCTCCCGAGGTGCGACGAGGGGCCCGGCTCCCGGCTGAAATGTTTCTCCGGCGCGAGGACTTCATTAGCGCAAGCAAATAAAAGCCATAAATACTCATTAATTTGCCGGCTAATTGATGTCCTGCAAAAAAAAAAGCCTGTTTACTCTCGGCAGCCCCATCGCTCCTGTTTAGGGCACGAATTGCCTCGTTTCCTTTTATGACTCGGTTAATTAATCGACCCTCGCTTGCGGTTTGTGCATCGTATCTTGGTGACAGGTCCAAGCCGGGGGGCTCCGTCTCCCCGGGAGCTCGGAGGGAGGCGGCTTTGGGCGTGCCAAATCGAGGCCTAATTGACTGTTTCCTCAGCTGCTTCCCACCCAACGATTCACCTCTCTATCCTGCCAGAGAGAGAGGCAGGTTTCACTAACCCGGAGATGCCTCGCCAACCCTCTGCCAGGCCCGCTCCTTCAGAAGGGCCTTAGCCAGGCTGTCCGTGACTTCCGAGTTCCGTGCCAAGATTCCTCCTCCCGGGTTGGTGGAATCGTTCACCGCAGAGCATCATGGGCTAGACTTGTTTGTCAGCCAATGCGTACTGCCAGGGTGGCTCCATCTCCTACTTTCTAGGTGACAGTCCTCCATTGGAAGGCAATGCATATCTTATTATGAAGGGTGTCCGTTCCAAGTTCGGCTTAAATATGATTAAGGACCCTTACATGGGAAAGCAGGGGCCTCGGAGTTGCCCACCTGGAACCTGCACAACAGGCTGAGCAGGCATAGATTCATAGATCATCGAGTTGGAAGGAGCCTACAAGGCCATCGAGTCCAACCCCCTGGTCAATGCAGGAAACTAGAGGAGGGGTCTCCCATCCAAGTAACAACCAGGCTTGACCCTGCTTAGGCTTTCCACTCTCAGACAAGCTGAGCCAGCATAAGCCACAGACCTGTGTCATCACCTGGTCCAGGTCTTCCCCACTAGCATGAGAAGTACTGTACTTCTATTTAAATTATAGTAATTAAGGTCTAAATGTATTTATTTTATTATATTTATATCCTGCCTCCCCCCCCCCCCCCCGCAAGGAACCCAAGGCGGCTTACATAATTCTCCTCCTCCTCTCCACAACAACCCTGTGAGGTAGGTTAGAGTGAGAATCAGTGTCTGGCCCAAAGTCACCCAGTGAGCTTCGTGACTGAGTGGGGACTAGAACCCGGATCTCCCCAGTCCCAGTCCAACACTCTAGCCACTATGCCACACTGGCTATAAATTGGCATCTGTACATATACATTAGTACAGGGGTGAGGCACCGAGGGCCAAATCTGCCCCTCATGTGGTCCCAATCTGGCCCTCTGCAGTTTCCCAGAGGGCACGCCCTCTTCCCCTAGCCCCGCCCCTTTTCCCAAACAACCATTTTTTTGGTGGCTCCCTGCCTTTTGTGCAGCATTTCCATTCCAAAAGGCTGAAAAGGCTCTCATAAGGCTTAGTTACTGACAGGAAGAGCTTTCAGCTACAATAGGCTGCTATTTTCTTGTTTTGTTTTGATATTTTGGCACCACCTTTTTATTTATTTATTTATTTATTTATTATATTTACATCCCGCCCTTTTTCCTGCAAGAAACCCAAGGTGGATTACATAACAATCCTCCTCCTCTCCATTTTATCCTCACAACAACCCTGTGAGGTAGGCTAGGCTGAGAGTCAGTGACTGGCCCAAAGTCACCCAGTGAGTTTCATGGCTGAGCGGGGACTAGAACCCGGATGATCTCCCCGAGTCCCAGTCCAACACTCTCACCACTACGCCACACTTTGGGCTTTGGGCCCTGCCCAATTTTGCCTTCGGCCCCATCCACCACAGGAATGAAGTCCCCGAGAGAGTCTCTAAAACTCTCCATGCTGGCTGGGGCATGCTGGGAGTTGTGGTCTAGCACATCTAGAGGGGACCAGGCTGGGGAAGGCTGCAGGATGTGATGCTCCCTTTCGACACAGGCTGTATCATCCAAGATACACCATCCTAACCCTCCATCCCTCATATGTCTCAATGCTCCTTCTACCTACGCCACAGGCGTCTCCATATTCAACGGAGCAGTAATAATTTTTCCAAAAGCGCTTTCCCCCATTCTGTGAAGGGCCGGTGCACTGCGGCCATGAGCTCCTTGCGAACCCCTAAGAATGATGTTCACTCTTCCTTTGCCCCCCCCCTGAACTAATTATATCTTAGCTTCTCCCCTGCATGCAATTTATCTCTCTCGTTTGAAAAAGAGGCAGTTTAATTAAGATAAAAGCCCGGCTTTTTCTGCTCTGGGAATTGGCCTCCACTCTTCCAGGGCACATATCTGATGAATGGATGCAACATCAGGCTGACCCAGATCAAGAGACATGGGGCAACAAGCAAGCTGCATCAGATCCAGCCCAAAGCAGAGGAAAGTTAGGGGAAATGGCTCTACGGCTCTCCCGGGCCAAACTCTGCCCTTGGATGGATAAGCCGGTGGTGGCCAACGGCAATCTTTCCGTTGAAACCTCCAAAGAAACAGCCTATTTGAGGACCAGGCTGGGACAGCCAATACCCAACTACAGAGCCGGGATGGTTGAGAGACGATGTGTTACTCCCCTTTCTCCCACTTTGTTGTCTTCCCCACTGTCACATTTTAGATTGTAAACTCCTCAGGGCAGAGACCTGCCTTTTCTAGGTCCGTCCTCCCCATTTTCCTCTGTCACACGGTGGTGGTGGTGGGTTTGCGGGGACTTAACACATCTTTCCCACAGTATTTTGAACATTACGGGCAGGCCCTTTGACCCTTTCCTCTTGCTTTGGCCGGTCTCCTGTTCCCAGCAGACCCTTCCTGGGTGTACATTGCCTGCACCACACCGTCTTCTTTTGGTTTATGACCACATATTCAATAGGCATTCACTCTACACCTCCTTGCTGTGCTCCCAACAGTAACCATATTTGAACTTTTGGAGCCTCAATCAAATTGCACATTATCTGCAATATAAGGATAATAACACTGATAATACCTTGCAGGCCAGTGTAAATCTTTACGACCGTGTTGTAAAGATTACTGAGTCCATGTTTGTGAAGTGCTTTGAATACTCTAAAGCAGGGCTCTCCAACCTTGGGTCCCCAGATGTTGCTGGACTACAGCTCCCAGAATCCCTTGCCATTAGCCATGCTGGCTGGGTATGCTGGGAGCTGTAGGCCAGCAACATCTGGGGAGCCACCGTTGGAGAGCCCTGCTCTAAAGCATCCTTCTTGAAACTGGTACCCTCCAGATGTGTTGCATTGGCCATGCTGGCTGGGGATGATGGGAGAGGCAGTCCATCTAACACATCTTGAGGCTACCAGTTTCGGGAAGGATGCTCAAAAACAGGTGGGCAATTTGTGGCCCTCCACACGTTTTAGGCCACAATTCTCATGACCCCTCACCATTGGCTACGCTGGCTAGGTGGTCTGGTGGAAGTTGTAGGCCAAAACAGCCAGCCAGAAGGTCACAAGTTGTCCACCCCTGCTCTAATCTAAAGCATTATATAATATAACTGGTAGAATAGTATCACGCATTAAGCACAGGTGTTGAGCACATTTTATGCACATTGAGCTTGATTTCTTGTTTACTCAGAACTATTTTGAACCCAAAATACTGCTGCAGGTCAGCTCAAGAGGATTGCGTGGGGCTAGGTTGGAAGGGTCTGGAACAAGACGATCGTTCTCCTTCTTCTTTCTTGCACCACTTTGTCTAAAGTGCACTGTGCACCGAGTCAGCATTACATAATATCTGTTTTTGAGGGCATCTCTGAGTGGCAGAAGCAGTGCGCTCCCTCCCTCCTCCTGTCGAGCATCTGCGCTAGATATTGAGTGTGGTGGGATGAAGAGGTGCGAAGGCTGCGACGGAGAGCAGGTCACACCTTCTCTCTGCTGACCCGCAAAAGGAGAAGCTGCCTGGGAATCGATCCTTCCAGCTCCTCCAGGCACGTGCGCGCCCCACAGCAGTGATTCAGCCCCCAGAAGCGCGGCATGGCTCCCAGGCTGGGATCCATCACAGAGCCCTCGTGGGAGCATCCGGCACGCTCGTGGCTGGCTCTCTCCGGCTGAGAAAAGAACTTCCCTCCTGAAAGCTGACCTACGGCTTGCTCATCTTTTCTCCCCCCACCCCCCCAAGCCTGCTTGATTGCTTTTGTGCCTCCTTCCCCAACAACTACAATTCCCAGGATTCCTTGGGTGGCGGGGGAGAGCCATGAGAGTTAAGCTAGTGTTAACGTACAGTGCAGATACATGCTTGGACTGGGTGCCTGTGAAGCAGGGCGCAGTGCATGAGGTGTGCCCCAGCCTCCAATGCAATGCTGCCGAGGACTCTTGGGTTGCACATGCATCCACGAGTGCAACCGAAGCATTATGCTGCAGAATCCCCTGTGACATTGCAAAGGATTCTGGGGCGCAGCTGTCAGGTTGCCTGGTGCAGCCCTGTGGAGATGGCCAAATGTTTTGGGTCAGTTCTAGATGTCTTCTTGGGTCAGTCTTTGGGTAGGACACCCTCAATGGGCCCCCTCCCACAGTGAGGCGATCTAGTCACCACCATTGTCGCTATTCTGGATCGACCGATTGATTGCTATTCTGCTATTGCCCCTCCTCCTCTTCCTCATCATGGCTACCACTTGCTTGCTTGACAGGTAGAGAGCCAATGAGCAAGTCGGCTGCGGCATCTTCTGCTCCTCCTTCTCACCACCACCGTTGAGTCGTTGACTGGTCCAGAGCAAGAGGCAGGTGAACAAGCAGGTTGCCACGGTGAAGAAGAGGACCAAGCCCACAGTTCTTTTGTCAGTGCACTCCTGCTGCGGTGTGGGCCCTCAGCAGGTGCTGCCCAGCCATGCCGAACCTTGTCGCTGGCCCTGCCCAGACAATCACTGGACCTTCTTAGCCATGCATCAACTCTATGATATGTCCAGCCCAGCCCTCTGGGAGCTGTGGTTTGGAGACAGCCTCATTATATACAACCTTCCCCCAACCTGGTACCCGCCAGATAATTTTGGCTACAACTCCCATCAGCGCCACCCAGCCTGGTCAGGGACGATGGAAATTACAGGCCAACACATCTGGAGGGAACCAGGTTGGGATAGGCTGGCCTAATAGATCAATGCTTCACAGCAAACCTGAATCACAGCACTTCTCTCTTTGCAAATGGATTAATTTCATTTCTTTTTGAAACTTATGTGCATGTATATCCCACCCTTCCTATGAGGAGGGCCCAGAACTCAGCAAAAGAGCGCTGTCTCTTTGGCATACAGAAGGTCCAGGGTCCAAGCCCTTGTATTTCCATTCAAAGCATGGGTGGGGTGCAGGGCCGGTGCTACCATTAGGCCAACTAGGCAGCTGCCTAGGGCGCAGGGCTAAAGGGGGCGCCAGAAACGCCTGGAAAAAAAATACAGTGCTCTCAAGTGGGAAGGGGGGGCGCTAAATATCTGATCTTGCCTAGGGCACCAAACTGCCTTGCACCGGTCCTGGGGTGGGGAACCCATGCCCCCCCCCCGCAGATGTTTTTAGACTACAACTTCCATCATCCCTGATGGCTGGCGCTGATGGAAGTTGGAGTCCAACAACATCTGAAGGGAACCCCACAGGTTCCCTGCTCCTGATTTAAAGGATCTCAGGCGAAAGAGCCGGGGGGGGGGGAAGCTCTGCCCGAGAGACAACTGGCCAGTCAAAAGGCGGACAACCCTGGCCGAGATGGACCAATAGCTTGACTCTGGGTAAGAAGCGTCACAGGCGCCTAGGGAGGGCCCACAGGCAGCTCAGTGGCAGGGTACATGCTTTGTATGCGGCAAGCCCTGGGCTCGATGCTACCGCTGTGCAGAGAGAAATGGCCTCTGGAAATTCTCCACACTGTTTCTGGGCAGAGGAGAAATTCTCCAACTGTTTCTCGTGGGTAGGGCTCATCATTTAGCAGTGGCAACAGCACCACGTTTGCTTTTTTTTGCTGATTGTTTCTTCTGCTGCCACTGCATCTTCCACGGTGACCCGGATCTAGCATCGTTCCTGGGCGGCGGCGGTGGTGGTGGAGAATAAATATTCTGCAAAGTCCCCCCCCCCGTTGTTTTTTATCACACCCTTCTCAGAAATCTCCCAAAAAAAATTCTCAGAAAAGAAGCCAGTGTGGCGTAGTGGTGAGAGTGCTGGACTGGGACTCGGGAGATCCCGGTTCTAGTCCCCGCTCGGCCATGAAACTCACTGGGTGACTTTGGGCCAGTCACTGCCCCTCAGCCTAACCTACTTCACAGGGTTGTTGTGAGGATAAAATGGAGAGGAGGAGGAGGAGGATTATGTAAGCCGCCTTGGGTTCCTTGCAGGAAAAAAGGCGGGGTATAAATATAATAAATAAAAATAAATAAAATAAGTCCTTTGAGAAATTTCGGCTCAGCTCTGCCGACGTCGTTCAGCACCTCCAGCTGAACCTCCGTAGCAGGGCTGTGCATAACCTCTCTGACTCTGGAGAGACACAGCAACTCAGGGCATGCAACAATACTGGGCCAGATCGACCAATGGACTGGCCTCATTTTATCCTCATAACAACCCTGGGAGGCAAGTTAAGCTGACGAGAGAGAGAGAGAGAGAGAGAGAGAGAGAGAGAGAGAGAGAGAGAACGCTTCTCACTGGGGATTTGAACTCAGCTCTCTGTGTCACCATTCAAGTCGAGTGCTCAGTCCACTGCATCGCAGCTCACCGCATCCTTGACATCCAAAAAAGAGAACGATTTCTCTTCCATACAGGTAAGGTGGCAATGGTGATGATGGTGTGGAAACCTAGCTAGGCATGCCAGCACCTGGTCCCTCCAGCTCTGGATGAAGCACTGGGGCCAACGGGCAACCCTATTCATTGCCGGGGCTTCTGCCAAAGCCAGATCGATTGCTTTCCTCCAAACGGCAGCGTCACGCAGCCGGCGTGGAGTCAGAGGCACAGCTGCTAGAGCAGATCAGCGCCTGATTAATGTTGCACAACTTGTTATATTGTCAGATAATTATCCCCAAACTGTATGACTTTTCTGCTAAGTGGCAGCGCTTAATTGCGTTTTTAATTACACTATAATAATTCCAGCCCAGGCTGAGTGAGAGGACTGAGCGCAGTGCGATGGCGGTGAGGCCTGCCAAGAGCCATTAACCTGTCTGAGGAGAGGGGAAAGGGGCACGCTGTGGCCACAGCGCAAGCTCACTGCCATCTTGCTTAGTGTGATGGCCAGGCATTCCCAAAATGACCCCCGGGGACCCGGTCCTGTGGGAGAGCACGCTCCTTGAGGGCCAGTGCCACTGTCAGTCACTTTGTAGGCTTTGGCAAGATGCTGCCCATGGGGTCATCATCAGGGATGTTGAAGAGTCCTTGGTCTCGAGTCACGAGTCTTTGGACCCGAGTCTCGAGTCTGAGTCCAAGTCCTTGGTCTAAAATGGTGACTCACGAGTCACGAGTCACTCCCAAAGCTGACTCCACGAGTCCCTATTAAAATCAATGGGGGTTTTCCCCAACAAAATAAGGCTACTTCAGATGTGTGGTTTAAATAAATTCTAGGCACAAGTGTGCCTTTTTATTTCAAAACTCTGCAACTGATTTTGGCAAGAACAGACCAGGCAGACAAACCCAAAATAACCAGGCAGGCAGAGGAGGCAGGGAACCCCAAAGCAGGCAGGCAGAGGCCTTTGTCTTGGACAATTCAAACTGTGGAACTGGTTAAGAAGAGACCAGGCAGGCAGAGGAGGCTGGGAACCCCAAACAGGCAGGCAGAGGCAGCCAAACCCAAAATGTCTGAAAGGTTGCATTTTAGGAAAATGATTTAAAAAAATAAACTTGCTGTACTTCCTAAAACTTATCCATGTTGCATTTGAGGAACACGATTTTTTCTAAATGTTTGGCCCCCATTCTGGAACGATGAAGTCTCATCACAATTCCACCCTCACTGAACACCCGCTCCACTGGTGATGAACTTGCTGGAACCAGAAACACACTCCGAGCAGCCACACAAAGTAATCTCAGGTCCTTCTTCTGCCTCTCCCAAGTACGTAACACATCAATCAAAATAAATCTTGACACACTGTTGGGGCTGCACTCCTGGTAGCTGTCCATAGTGGCCGAGCAGCGGCACACCTCGCTTCCATGCGCTCTTCGCCGGCAATCACGCTCCTCTCCACGCCTTCTGGCACAGCCCAGGGATGTTGAAGAGTCCTTGGTCTCGAGTCCCGAGTCGAGTCTCGAGTCCCATTGAAAATATTGGGACTCGAGTCCGAGTCGAGTCAGAGGGGGGACTCAGTCCGACTCACGAGTCGAGTCCTCGAGTCCGAGTCCCCATCCCTGGTCATCATATCCAATTTCAGGAAAGGTGGAAGACAAGATTCAGACATGTCCAAAGGCCTGCAAAAAGAGAGCAAGCGAGAGGGACAGACAGACAGACAGAGAACAGCATGCTTTAAGGGCATTTGTTGTCATTCTATCTTTTCTCTTTGTTTTGTTTTGTTTTTTGATACCTCAAACACAAACAAATATGTTTTCCCTGTTTTGATAACCTTGTGAAGGACTATCAGCATGTAATCAAACCAGGGATCCAAGCTCCCCCCCCCTTTTTTTCTTTTGAAAGTACTGTAAAGGGATTTGTGCTTTGGACATCATCATCATCATCATCATCATCAGGCGATCACTCGTGACCGAGTAAGATTGTCTTCCGGGATAAAAGGAGGAAATTTGGGTTGGGTTGGGTTGGATGGGTTGGGTTGGAAGACGCCTGTGCGTGAAACTGTTTTATGTGGGGAGATCGGTGCACAACGAATCACCACACAAACTTGACAGAGTATGGCAGAGATCCAATGGCACGGTTACCCTGACGATTGGAAAACCATTCTCTGCTGCAGCCTTCATCCGCCTTCACAGCCGTTGTAATTTAGGTTTAATTATCTTCCGCCTGTTCTGCCGTTGAGGACTTTATGTTTTGGATCGTTCTTTGTCTGGTTCCTCTCCCTGGACCTTACCGCCATGGGTGACCCTACTGGGAGTACATAGCTCCCGACGGCATTGCTCACAGGATTCATCGGAACACGCAAGCCCACTCAGCACATAGGCCCATTTCATTGTTTAAAGCTACAGACACTCAGTGTGTGGAAACAATGAGCTGGCCCGAGATGTTGGTGGTGTGAAAGAATAACCACTTATGGTTTGAAATGACAGACTGGGGTGGAGGAAAAAAGCTTCCCCCTGCCACACCTAAATGGCAGCATTACAAGGAATAAGAGAGGAGGTCTCTGCCCCAAGGAGCTTACAATCTAGAAATCAAGACCAAGGGAGTTGACAGAGGAAAAGAGGGGAATGGAAAGAGGGGTAAACAGGGGAAGAGGGATGTGAAGTCATTTCAGTTGCACTTACTTAGGCTCAGTTAAGTAGGATATCGGAACTAGGGGCCGTGCCGTGGCTTGAAGAGAGATTTCAAGAAAGGAAACAACACATTACCATTAATGTGGTAAAACAGCACACATAAAAATAGCATAAATAGCCGATTAATAAGTACAACACATTACCATTTCAGAACCATCTATTTAAAGCTGAAATGTCTTTCCAAGCACAACACAGTGGGCAGGTCTACACAATCATTTTCCAGCGCTTTGCGGCACATGCCAGGCACCCGCAGGTGCCCGTTTCGTAACTTAATCCCTGCTCACGGGTTGTCATGTCGTCTGACCCCGGCAAGGGTGGGTTGTTGGTGTGGTTAACAAACCGCCCAGAACCCATGGGCTGTTTTAGGGTAGCGAGTGGTTTGTTAACGACGCCAACAACCCACCCTTGCCAGGTTCAGTTGACACAGCAACCTACGAGCACTGGTTGGCTTACAGAATGGGCCTCTGCGGGTGCCCGGCTTAATATAATAATAATGATGATGATGATGATGATGATGATGATGATGATGATGATGATGATGAAGCCACCATAGCTGAAAATGGTTGTGCAAACCAGGTAACTAACTAAACACAGGCTGGGATAAAAAAACTTCTTCAAGGTTCTCTTAAAAACCAGCTACAATTAGGCTGTACATACATCCCTAGGGAGGCAGGTGTGGGGGACAGCACTGCAAAGGCCCTGTTCCTAGTGCCAGCCCAGCCAATCTTACAGTTCTTAGCGGCAGGCCAGAGAGCAGGGCCTCTGACACCAATCTTAATGCTCTGGCAGATTCATATAGGTGAGGGAGCCCTTCAGAGAACCTGGTCCAAAATGGTTTAGGGCTTCAAAGGCATCTTAAAATTGCGCCTGGAAACAGGCTGGCAGCCAATGTAAATGGAGTAATATCTACTGAATGCCTTGTTCCCTAGAGCATTTTAGCACCCGCAGTCTGCACCAATGGGCGGTTTCCGAACTGTCTTGAAGGGCAGTCCCAGAAAGAGGATATTACAATAATCCAGCCTGGATCTTCTGGGGCGTCTCTAATCTCCTTTCGCTCTGCATCTTGCGTGGAAGAATCCCATACATAAAGTTAACGATGCGCTGTGTGAAGTCCTTGCAGTGGCGCACTCCCCACACAAGCCTCTCCCTATGTTCAGAGGCCGTCAGAACTTTTTAGAAACGCTCAGAGAGCCAGAACACCTATGAGCGAAAAGCTGAGAAACCAGCCGATATTATTTTCCCTCACAGGGGTCTGCCGAGGCCAGGCAGACCCCTTCTTCCCCTGCTCTTTCCGCGAGTGTGAGCGCTGACAGACTCCTGGCCTAGCAGCCCTGACAGGAGCCTGCCTGGGTAACAAGCAGGCTCGGTGCTCACAGTCCCAGAACGCGCTTTGGTTCCAGCTGAGCGAGAGCCTAAATTCGCCCGTCAATCCTGGCCCTCCCGCTCTGGGCACTGGGGGAGTGTGTCAAGTGGCTGGGTCCGGGGGGGGGCGGGGGCGAGGTTGGGAGAAGAAGGGGGCAGGCACCTCAGCCGGGCTCGGGGAGAGCGCACCTCCCGGCACTAATAAGAAGGGAAAACTCAGCATCTGATCGATAGAGCGGCTGAGTGAAACATCTCCAGCCGCCGGCTCTGAAGGAAAGGAGAGGCCTTGTAATTGGAAAGGCAGAGCTTGCCGTGGTGGCCACCCTGACAGATGTCTCCCGTGTCCCGTCCCAATCAAGGCTGGGGGGGGGATTGCTGGCTGCTACCTCTTGGGCTCGATCTTCCCCCATGGGGGGATGCACGGAGGGGTTGTGCAACGACGTGGCGGAGAGGTGACGTGAGCAGCGAGCGGTCCAGCTGACCCACGGCTCTCCCAGTTTCTGAGAGCCGAAGGCACGGGCGACACGATGTGACACGCCGATGTGTGTCTCGAAAGCAAACTGGCGGCCTTTCCTAAGGGGAGGGAGATTTGGAGCAGAGAAGCGCGGGGGCGGGGGGGGGGCGAGGGGAGCGGGGAAGCGGCAGGCAGGGAAAGGGTTAAACATCCCCCCCCCTGCCATTTCTCTGCTTCAAATCAAACTCTTTTGCCCATCACTCAGCTGCTTTTGCTTAAGAAAGAAGGCGGGGGGAGGGGGAAGCAGGAGTTTTGCCTTGTGTGTTTGCATTTACCATTTACCGTGTGTAGTTAGTTGCATTAACCTAAGACAGTCAGCCAGTTTGACAGGCAGGGTGGTCTCCTGCAGAGACTATAGCAGGAGCGGGAAACCCTCTTTCAGCCCGAGGGTCAAATTCAATTTTGGGGAAGCTCTCGGGGATCACATTCCAGCGGTGGGTGAAGCCAAAGGCGACGCGAGCGGGGCCAGAGGCAAAAAGGCCAGGCCAAAGATGCCCGCATACTGTCTGTAGCTAAAAGCTCTTTCTGCCAGTATTAGGAGAGGCGTTTCAACTTTTTAGACTGGGGAAAAAAATCCTCCACAAAAATTGGGGAGCCACCAACCTATCAGGGAAAGGGGGTGGGGCCAAGGGAAGTGGGCGGGGCCATCTGGGGAAGCCCAGGGAGCTGGATTGGGACCCCAGGAAGGCTGGATTTGGTTCTGGGTCTGAAGTTCCTCATCACTGGACTATACCATTTGACACTCCTTCTCCTGGACCTGGACCAGCCTCCCTTCTTTCACATGTCCACATTCTGGCCTCCAGCTCACTACAGAAATGCCCCTATTTATTACAACATGTCTAAACTGCTCTGCATCCCATAGATATCAAGGTGTTTTGCAAAACGAGTCCAAAACTGGACATCCATCCAAACATAAAATACAGTAATTAAAACCACACGAAAGCACTCATCAAGCAGCTCTTTAAAAATGGGGGGGGGGGGGAAAGACAACAGAACAAACTAACCAACTAAAATGCCAGGGCAATTTTCACCTGGCACCGAAAGGATAGTAAAGTCGGCACCAGCGGCACCTCTATGGGAAGGGTGTTCCACAAACGGAGTGAAAGCGGGCAATAAATATTTCAGTAGGCACCTGAGATTTTTTTCCTCTTCCGTTTTTTCCACAAACGGAGCACCACAACTAGGGTGTTCTCTTGCGCATGGCCAAAAAAAGAGGAAACACATCACCAAAAAAAAGAGGACACCAATGTGCATAACAGCTGCATATGCACATTTATACGTATAGGTGCAAAATTAGAAATAATGACCACAATTTAAATAAAAAATACAATACATCTCATCATAGTGGAGAAGACTAACTTGGTAACCTGTGTGCCTGTTCTCAGTCTGCTGTCCAGGCACTCCAGCGATGATAACTGCTCTGCAAAATAGAGAACTTTCCTCTGTAAAGTAGGACACCTGGCCATCCTAGGCTTTCTCCCTCCTTGTTAACACATTGCCATGTAGAGCAGCCTTCCCCAAGCTGGTGCCCTCCAGATGTGTTGGACTACAACTCCCATAATCCCCCAGCCAGCACAGCTTCAGGAAGGCTGCTCTACGTGGTATGAGAAGGAGTGAAGCAAAGATGACCATCTCCCCACACGCAAGCGCCAAGCACCGAGACTTTTTGCTGCCTAAGGCAAAAGATCAGATGCCTGCACACAGACCTGTCTCATCTCCATTAGGGAACTGGGCTGGCAGCTGAATTTTACTCCAGCACTTATGACAGGGCAGCATCCATCACCGTACTTGCCCCCGCTGCCGCCCGTACTCGTAGGGATGGGCGGGCGAACAAGCAATGTTCAAGATCGATAGGATTCTCCGAACATCGCCTCACCACTCGTCCCGTGCCCGATTCCCCCTTTTGCATTTGCGATCGCGGCCCGCTCTGTGCGAACGGGAAACTTGCGCAAATTGAGCCGTGATCAAATGGAAGATTTGCGCAAAATCTCCTGAAATTTGCACAGATCTCCCCCAAATTTGCGCAGATAACCTCCACCACAGACTAAAGCAGGGACGGATTCAATCTACTGAGGAAATTTGCGAGAACTGGGGACATTTGTGCAAATTGAACTGGGAATCGGAAATGAGATGAATGCGAGCATGTGTTTGACGATTTGCGGACATTTTTGGTAGACCTTTGCAGCTTCGGATGGCGCGCGCATGCCTGCGTGTTTTGCCAGCAAACCTGCTGAAACTCTCATACAGCTCTGCTCGAGGGCTGCAGGATACTTTGGGAGGGTGCAGGACGGAGGGGCTGCGTGACACCCCCCCCCCGCTCATTCCTCTAAGCGAGGTGACTGGCTGGGCTTCAGGAGGCATGGCCGAGGGCCTGTCGCTGCTGCCGCTCACACGCACACGACTGCGGCCTGAGAGGGGTGGCCTCACTCTGCCCAATGCAGGGCTGGGGGACATGTGTCCCTCCAGATATCAGTGGACGGCAACTTCCCTTGGCCCTAGCCAATGGCGAGCGACGGTGGGGGATGCAGTCCAACAATACCCGTAGTGGCACATGTTCCCCGCCCCCCCATCCCTGGCCTAACGGGAGGGCTGGCCCTGCCAAACACCCGCTTCGACTGGGCTGGGTGCACCCCGAGTGATCCGGTCAGGGGCTATTTCCCTCTTCCTACATCTCCTTTGCTAAAATATTGCATCTTCATTTCCACGCTCAACACACACCCCTGCTCGACACGCACACATTCAGTCTCCAAGGGGGGGGGGAGGAAGGGAGAGGGCCGCCGCACCTCCCTTCGCCAGACAAGGGAGGGTCAAAGGTCACTGCATTTAACATTCTTACTGGCTCTTAACTGCACAGAAAAGCAGCAGAGACAGCACGGATGAATAGGAAACAGCAGGGAGCCTTCAGTTCAAAGGGCTCAGATGGTGCGCTGCTGGGCCAATCCTCCACCTCCCCCAAAGCACCCCCAGAGGCTGCACCTAATAGCAGGCTGGGAGAGGACACGGCCGATCTTTGGGCAGCTGCCGAAAATCCGTCGGCGTGGGGTGGGGTGGGGGGGTGAGGCGGGCGCGGGTTGGGGAATGTTTGAGAGAAAGCTGTTTCTGTTTGGACCTCGCAGCTTATCCGGGAGATTAGGGAGCCTGCGAGGGAAATGCTTTTATTAACCCAGCCTCGGGTGTGTTGTGGGTGGGGTTCACCAAGGGTCAGGCCTAGGGGCAAAAGAAAGGGCGGTAGGTAAGATTAAAATATGCCATTCAGTACTGATGGGTGCATAAGTGGCGGGGTGTGTGTGTGTGCTTTGATGGAGTGGGGGGGGGACGCTTGCACAGGAGCGATCGATCACACACCAGAGGACAGCATCGCATAGCCTGTGTGAATTGTAGAGTTGGACTTCACACACACACCCCACTCCAAAAAGGAAGAAATCTTCCTGGAAAAGGGCCGTATCCTGTCAGAAAAAACACAACATTTGTATCAGCTCTGCTGGCCACACCGTACATGTTTTCGTGAATCAGGCCATTAATTCAGGTTTCCTAATCTACTTAGCATGCTGGCAGGGAATTATGGGAATCGCAGCACACAACACATCTGGATGGGGTGGGGGGGGGCAAGTTGAGGAAGGCTGAACTCTCGGGTCAGTGTGGGAAACCGGACTGAGATGAATTGGCCCTGCCATCAAAGGCTGACATTGACTGGGTTCACAGAACACGAGGAGCCATGGGGGTTTATAAGCCAGGGGGGTGGCTTGTCGTGTTGTCTGAACCCTGCCAGAGCGGCTTGTGCACCACGCTGCTGGGTTGAGACAACACGACAGGCCACCCCTGGCTTATGAGCCAGCCACCGTGGCATATCGTGCGGCGTGAACTCCGCCAGTGGTTCTGTTCTTCACATACTCCTCTGGGTGTGTGCGGCTTGTCTGAGGAGCTTCTCTTCTGTTCAGTATCTTGATTTCTCTGTAGCAGTCAACATTTGGGCAAGAAGAAGAGGCACAGCGTTCAACTCCTGGGGATCTAGTCGCGCGGGTTCCATGCGCAGCCTGGCTGCCCCCAACAGCCTGCGCTCTCCCCCGCAGCCCATCTCCCTGGTAACCGCTCCGGGAAATACAACTCAAGGATGGTCTAAAAATACTGACAGCCAGCCAGGAAGTAAATAAATAAATTAATACCAATAAATAAAACTTGGTCCAAGACATGTGCGCGACGCGGCACGTGTGTCTTCGCACCTGACGCTTCCCCTGCTCCAGTTTGCCGGCTGCTGCTTGCACAGAGTGGGGAAACACTGATCATCTCGCATGTTTTCTTTCCCCAGATATTTCCAGGGGACACGTGTCAGGTGAGCTGCAGATCTGCATGCCCTGTGCAGTCCCTTAGCGTGTCGTCTGACCCTTTGTGGTTAGATCAGTGTTCTCCAACCTTGGGTCCCCAGATGTGTTTGGCCTACAACTCCCAGCATGCCCCAGCCAGCGTAGCTGGCTGGGGCATGCTGGGAGTTGTAGGCCAAACACATCTGGGGACCCAAGGTTGGAGGACACTGGTTTAGATAGTACTGCGGAATCTTCAGGGCACATCATTCATGTCCGTTAGCTCTGTCATCCTTTCAGCAGTGTAGTAAAGTAAGATTCTTATCCCCATTTTACAGATGGGGGAACTGAGGCGGATGTCGGGGGCCAAACGAGATGTGTGTGACGTTAATTGTGCACTGGCAGGTAAACGTGTCTCGTTTTTAAAACGTAAACAGCAACTGAGGGGAAGGGGGGACTGATTAGGATTGGGACCGTGATACAGGGGCGGGGAGGTTAACCCTTTCCTCCTCTGCAGAAGTCCTGCTGACCCCGCCCCCTCTGAAGTTGCTGTTTCCTGCAGGAGGGGAGGGTCCATTGGTGCCAGGGACAGTTTTCCCTCCTGGGGCAAATAGCAGCTTTAGGAGAAGATTTTCATTGAGAACGTAGTGGGGGTGGGTGGGTTTAAGAACATAAGAAGAACCCTGCTGGATCAGACCAAGGGTCCATCTAGTTCAGTCTTCTATTCACGCAGCAGCCAACCGGCTGCCCACGGGAAACCCACAAGCAGGACATGAGTGCAACAGCACCCTCCCACCCATGTTCCCCAGCAACTGGTGTAACATAGGCATTCTGCCTCTGATACTGGAATTGGATAGAGCCATCAGGACTAGTAGCCATTGATAGCCTTCTCCTCCATCTGGTAACCTGTGTCCTCACTGTGGGAAGCTGTGTGGATCTAGAATTGGCCTCCACAGTCACTTACGGACCCATCGCTAGAGTCTACGCAATTTTATACAATTTCCTCTTTATATAATTTTCTTTTGTAATTTTATCCTGGAAGACAATCTTACCCGATCACGAGTGATCGCCTCCTCCTCCTCCTCCTCCTCCTCCTCCTCCTCCTCCTCCTCCTCCTCCTCCTCCTCCTCCTCCTCCATGAATTTGTCCAATCCCCTTTTACAAAGCTAAGCAGGGTCAGGCCTGGTGATTACTTGGACGGGAGACCCCTCCTCTAGTTTCCTGCATTGATCAAGGGGTTGGACTCGATAGCCTTGTAGGCTCCTTCCAACTCTATGATCTATGAAATCTATGAAATCTTGTGGCAGCAAATTCCATAGTTTAACTATGCGCTGTGTCAGGAAGCTTTTCTTTTTGTCTGTCCTGAATCTCCCACCAATCAGCTTCACGGGATGACCCCTTTGGGTTCTAGTATCATGAGAGAAGGAGAGAAATGTCTCCTTGTCCACTTTCTCCACACCAAGAGAAGGTTAACCTCCCTTGCTGTGCTCCAAAGTCCTGACCCTGATCAGGAGTGGGGGGAGATCCCAAGTGCTATTTACACTTCAAAATCCAGACTTGTTAATTGCAACCACACCATCAATGTCACATCTAGTTTGGCAGAGCTGGATCTAGGACTTCTCCTTGTTTATAGTTTAGCCTCAAAGGCAGCAACCCTGTATAGATTTATGTAGGAGTAAGCCTCGCTGAACTCAACAGGACATACTTTTAAATAGACATGCATCAGGTTGTACTGTTAGCACATATCACACTGCACATATCTCTAGCATATCAGTCTTGTAGAATATGACAGGTATGAATCACCATTTGGTAGCATCTGACAGCTGACTTTCGATAGCCTTTTAGTAGAGATGTATGAAAAGTTCATTTCAGTTCATTTTTGATCAGGATTTATGCAGTTCACACCTTCTGGACTGAACACAGATTGGGATGCGGTCGAAGCCCTTACATTTCTGAGCCTGCAATGTGACTCGTGGACAAAATAATGTGTTCAATGGCATGTGTACATTGAAAAATGTGCATGAAAAAAAATGTATTTTTGAAAAAATGCACATAAACATGTTTTAATCCATGGGAGAAGAATGTGCACATTTCGAAGATGCACAGAACTGATGCGCACATTTGGGGAAATATGCACAAAAATACACATGGATTTTCCTCTGAAAAGAAAAAAGCAAAGCTCACAATCGGAAGAAGCTTTGAGATGGAATTCGGAGAAGTTCGGCAAGGTCAAGTCTTGCTGATTCACCCATCCTTACCTTTTAGTCAAATCTGAATTCCATTCATTCATTTAACCCAGCCCTCTAAACATGTTGGGCTACAGACCCCATCATTCCCAGCCAGCACAGCCACTGACCATTCTGACTGATGATGGGAACTGTGGTCCAACACAACTGAAGGCTGCCAGGTTCGGGAAGGCTGATTTAACCACTCAGGAAACATACCTTTGAACAGGTGAAACACCCCAGGCAGTTGAATCTCAAATGTTTGTGACAAGTTTCATTTCCAGAATTTAAATGTCAAATATGTGGAATGCGGTGTCCAATTTTTGATAGCAAAATACAAATGTGTCTTTTATTGATTGTCGTGAACCACCCAGAGAGCTTTGGCTGTTGGGCGGTATATTAATAATAATAATAATAATAATAATAATAATAATAATAAATGGTAAAATCTGAAAATTCTTCATATATATATATATATATATATATACACAATAATACCTTGGATTGCAAGTAACTTGGTCTGAGAGCGTTTTGCAAGACAAGCAATTTTTAAAATTTTTTTTTACTTGATAAACAAGCGACGTCTTGCAATACAAGTAGGGATATAACCGCTCGCCTCGAGCAGGCCGAAATTGGCCCCGCTCACGCCCGCCAGAGACTTGCTTTGATATAAGAGTGTTTTGGATTACAAGCACGGTTCCGGAACAAATTATGCTTGCAATCCAAGGTATTACTATATATATATATATATATATATATGAGACAAATCTAGTCCAGAGTATTTTTGGATTTACCGGTAATTAGGAACCTTTCCAAATGATCCTTTTAAAAAAAATTCACCCCTCCCTCATGTTAACTGTTTTACCACTTTAAAAAAAACCCAAAACTGTTAAAATTGAATGTGGTCCTAATTAAAATGATTGAATGGATTAAATTCGATCTGGGCTTTTGCTGTTTCCCATGATCTTATGTTTGCCACCCCTGTAGCTTTAGGTCCCCCTTACCAGAATATTTTTGACTAGAGGCCATGTGGATAACCCCTAAGGACATCCATTTCAGGAGATGGGACACAGGGTGCTGCCTGCCTGCCCTTTGGGTTCCCCGTCCCTCCTTGGGCTAACCTGCCCCGTGACCCCAGGACAGCTGCCTGGCAGGGCGGACGGTTGGATAGCCAGGCTCATCCATCTGTTTACCTTATTTATTTGCCCGGGGCCCTCTGTCAGCACTGGGAAGGATGTTCACAATAGGCAGGAAGCCCCAGGGCCTCAGGTGCAGAGAGTCACCTGTGGGTCACGGCGGACAAGAGACTCATCTCTAAGCCTTGAGAGAGACAAGCAGCCATTGTCCTTGCAGACAAAAAGGTTAAGGGTGCCGATCAGCAACTCTCCTTGGCAGTGGGAGGGGGCGGAATGGATTGCACTCCCGTTTTAGGAATGTCCTCCAGCCCTAATTTGGGTAGGAGACGGCGAGGTGGGGGAGGAGGAAAGGGGGCATTCAGTTCTAGAGCATTTTTTGTTTAAATTATGATTATTCTCCTCCTATATTGCTCCGCTAGGATGCTTTACCACACAGCCCCACTGTCTCATTCCCCCCCCCCCCCATCTTAGCGGCCCCTGTAAGATGGCCTACCAACATTCCCATTTCACAGATGGGGAACTGGGGCTGAGAGACAGTGGCGTAAGTTTACCCAGCGAAACCCTGGCTGAATGGGGTGAGATCCTGGCTGAATTTGAACAGCACAGTGTGAGCTCTCTCCAGTACGACGCGCTCTGACTGCCCTCCTCTGCCCTTGGCTGCCAGTATCCGGTAAACAACAGATATACTGCCTCTGCTCATGGGGGCTTGGGAATTTGTTCAGAGCATTGATATCCCACTGCCTTTTGCCCAAGAGCTCCGAGCAGCATAACAACAACCCTGTCAGGTTGGGAAGGCGAGAGCCAAGCTGAGCCAGGTCAGGCTGCACCAAACGGGGCCAAGACGGCTGAGTTTGAGGTCGATGGTTTATCATCACAGCCCGTTCCTGACCTGGAAGCAGACAGGAAGATTCCCAGCACTCCCACAGCCATCTCTGCCATCTCTCTGGAGCAGACAAAGAGCAGCCTCCTGAAATCTTGGTTCTGTGGTTCTTGGCTTGGGATACCAGAAGAACCCAACCGCACGGAAGCTGATTGGCCGGAAGGTTCAGGACTGACGGACACTAGCTTAGACAGCTTTAGAGAAAGAATTGGACGAAACCATAGAGCAGCCCCCCTCGACTTTGTGCCCTCCAGATGTGTTGGACTACAACTCCCATAATCTTGCTGGAGGGATATGGGAGTTGTAGTCCAACACATATGGAGGACACCAGGCTGAGGAATAGAATACTGCCATAGGGAATATTGATCGATTGATCGATTGATTGCACTATTAAACCACCCAATAACCCAAGTTCTCTGGGCGCTGAACCAGGGAAGGCTGGTGGTGACTGACTCCTATTTCGGTGGGGCTCCTACTTTTCCATGGCAGGTTTTGCAGGTTTTCTTTGGAGCTTCATCGGAGCTATCCATGCTGCTGAACTCCACCCCCAGAAGAGGCTCACCACCGTGGAGCACCACGGATAACTCCTATAAAGCTCCAAGTAAAACCTGCAAAACCTGCAATGGAAAAGGAGCCCCACCGAAATAGGAGTCGCCCGCCTCCCCTGCGGCTGGACAATTCATTAAAAACAAAAATTGAAAACAATGAAGCAATGAATAAAAACGGCACATAATAAAACCAGCAGCAAAGAGTAAAACACACACATAAAACCAACGTAAGAACCAGCAGCCAAATAAGAGAGTGCTAAGATCTAAAAGCAGTTCTTTAAATGCCTGGGAGAATAAGAAGCTGCTGTCAAAAATACCATAATAGAGACACCAGGTGAGTCTCTCTGTGGATGGCGTTCCATGGACAGGGTACCACCACTGAAAAGACCCCTCTCTTGTGTTACTCAGGCCCCTTTTGGGGGGGTTCAGGTGTTGGGGACCCTTTGACGTATACGGCGGACATGGAATGAAATGGGAGTAAAACAAGCAGGCCTGTCTTTCCTGGAGGGCAGAAAATTCTTGCTGCCTGGCGTCTGAGATGCAGACAGTTATGCTGACAAAGCTGTGGTCAAGCTGTAGAACAATATACCAGGATGAGAAGAAGTTACAACAGTGCTCCCCACAGCTAGCATCTCCATGAGTCTGGAGTGTTTCCTTGTACCCTGACAAAGCCTAGGGTTACATCAAACCCCTCCAACGATGGAAGACTGTCCCTGTCGGCGGCGGCTGCCACTCCCGTGCCAACGTGTCCTTCACCAGTTCAGAACCAAATTTTCCAGTTGGCAACTGGGGAAAAGGGCCCGTCAGAAAGCAGAGAATTTGAAGGGTGTCGGGTCGGTGAATCAAAGAGCAATCGCACCTAGTCAGAGGAACCTAGATAGTGGACTTTAACACAGACTACCATAAAAAAATTATAACAGAAGCATTTGAAATGTGGATTTATTGCAGGATGTTACGGATTTCATGGACTGAGAGGGTAACCAACGAAGAAGTATTAAAGAGAATGTATAAAGAGCATGAAATTATAAAACACATAAAATGCAGGAAACTAGAATATTTTGGTCATATAAATGAGAAATGAAAAATATAGACGGTTGCAGCTGATTATACAAAGGAAAATAAATGGGAAAAGAAGTCTAGGAAGATGAAGAAGGTCTTGGCTGAAAAATCTTAAAGAATGGGTTGGGGGCAATACAATATCCTTCTTTAGACCAGCCATATCTAAAGACTGTTTAGCCATGATGGTGTCTAAGCTCCAGTAGGAGAGGAAGGAATGAGAAGAAGGTATGGGAGGAGGAGGAGGAGGAGGAGGAGGAGGCGGCAAAACTTTTACTTTGGGTTTATTGGGTTTTGTTAGCACATATGGATGCTAGGGACAAAAAACAGGAAGGATGAGGCCTTCACGCCTCGACATGTGTGCAAAAGAGAAGGAAGTTAACAAAGCAGATGTGTTGAGTAGAATAGCTATGGAAAGCAAGTCCTATGTGGAAAGTTCGAAGGAACTGGGCATGTTTAGCCTGCAGAAGAAAAGTCTGATGAGGAGACGGGATAGCATGCTTCAAATGCCTGAAGCGCTGACATATAGAGGAGGGCAAAAGGACTAGATCTAACAGCCTGAAGCAGGGCCAGCCCTACCATTAGGCAGAGTGAGGCGGTTGCCTCAGGTGGCGGATGTTGAGGGGCAGCAGAGGCAGCCCCTTAGCCATTCCTCTTGGGATTTCTGGCTTCCCCCCTTTGTTGGAGGACAGAGTGGTGTATGGCCACACAACCTGTACCTGAGCTCCCTAAACTACCCTGCTACCTCGGGTGTGGCAGAAGACACCATCCTAACACCAGTGTTGAAGTAAGAGTCAACTGCCAGTCCAGCCAGCTTCTGTACATGGAACAGGGAGGGGGCACCCTCTTGTCTCTTGTCTTCGAGCAGCAAAATGCCTTGGGCCAGACCTGGCCTTAAGTTACAGGCGGGTCGATTTCAGATGAACATCAGGAGAAATATATCTTGATGGTGAGAGCAGTTCAGTAGTGGAGCCAGTTACCTAGAGGGGTGGTGGGCTCTCCCTTGCCAGAAAGGTTCACACAGAAGATGGACAGCCACCCGTGGGGGCATGCTTTCGTTCCACATTTCCTTCATTGAGCAGGGAGCGTTAAACCAGGGAGTGTGTTGAGCCCATAACAGTGTTCTCCAACCTTGGGTCCCCAGATGTTGCTGGCCGACAGCTCCCAGCATACCCAGCCAGCATGGCTAATGGCAAGGGATTCTGGGAGCTGTAGTCCAGCAACATCTGGGGACCCAAGGTTGGAGAGCCCTGGATTAAACCATGACTGCATATCTTTTGAAAAATATGCATTTTAAAGTGCACATTTTAACATATATGTATATGTAATGTATGTATATATGTGTGTGTGTGTGTGTGTGTGTGTGTGCGCATTTTTTCAAACGTGATTGCTCGGGAATGTGAGAGTTGTCCCCGTCCCCCCCCCGAAAACTGTGCTCCTGTCCTGTTTGTATTCAAGGTTGCAAACAGGGCAAGTTCTGATGATTTGCAGACTGAATTGAAATTCTCATACGTCCCTATGCAGTGTGTGTGTGTGTGTTACAGCATGACCCATGCTATACAAGCTGAATCATGCACTTGGGACCTGTACTACAGGAGACGCACATGCATCGAAAGCACATCTTTCCTCCTTCAGAACCGCTGCCGTCCATGTGCCTGGGCTGCGCAGATGCGCCAGGGGTCCTTTGAAATCAGTAGCGACTGTGGAAAGGATGCCGCACACCGATGGTAGTTATGGGCATCATCAGCCCCAAAGGAGAAGGCAATGGCCTTAAAACTCCAGCCAGAGCCAGCCAGTCCTGTATTGAGGGGTCCCAACCCAAAAGCCCTGCGGCTGCGCCAGCTCCCGGCCTGCCTCACCTTGTCACTGTGGGTGGCCACGTTTCCTGTCTCTGCTGCCCTCCCAACCTCTCCCCCCCTTTCACACGCTGACCCTTCGCCCCAAATTTATGGCTTCTTCCTGGCTGTAATGAAATTCACCCCGCCACCTCCACCCCGGTCCCATCGCCTGGCTTTCCCATGCCGGTTTCCCCGACGCACATACGCACATCCGAGCGCAAAGCAGACCATCCCCCCCCCCCAATGATCTTTATGGAGCTACTTCTAATGGGCTCACACAGCTTTATGAGTTACATTAAATATTTCATTTATTCCAGGTCGCACATTTACTGCCCGTTTTATGGCTCTTCGGAGCGGCAAGCCCTCCAGCCTCTCATTTCGAGAGAGACCCAGTATGTATCGAGCAGCCAGAGAAGGGAGATGATGAAGGATCTCTGAGCCTGTGGCAGGAGATAGAGGAAGACATGACTGTGCAGGGGTCACTGTTGAAGGCTTCCCCAGTAATGGCCATCCATATAGCCACACCAGAGATGCTTTTCCGGAGGCCCCTTAGCAATCTCCAGTACCTCGCCAAGAAATGAAAACAGCAGACAGATATTGCTTGGGAGCGAAAATATGGGATCTGTAAGGATGATTCTCAGGGCCATGTGTGCACTCTTCTTCTCACAATCCACATAATTCATCTATGGAATTCACTGGTTGGCAGGGTTGCGATGATTTAAATCAGAATGATTTAAATCAATGATTAAATCATCAATGAAATCGATTTTTTTTTTTTGCCCAAAAAATCATGTTTTTTTTCTATTTTTAGCAATTTTTAGCAACCCTGTCGTGTAGGTAGCCTAGTTCTGATTAATGTTTTCTGTATAATTTGGTGTTCTTAACTATTAAGTGTAGGCTATTTGTACATGTGGTTGCCTGAAACTTTGCAGTTAATTTTACTTTAAAAAAAAAAAATGGGGGGGGATTGATTAAATAAATAAAAAAAACCATTGATTTAAATAAAAAAAATCAATTTTCTTGATTTTTTTTTTTAAAAATCATGATTTTTTGCAACCCTGCTGGTTGGCCACAGGCACTGTGGGAAGCTGGATGCTGGACTAATGGACCTTTGTGCCATGCGCCTCCGCAGGCATGCTGAAAACCCGCCTGAGCACAGGTTTTATCTTCATGGAAATCTCAGACTTGATTATAAAAAGGCGGCAAGTTTCTAATCCATACACTTAGGAAGATATGCGCTGAAAGAATTGGGGCTGGGTGGCAATGCTGCAGGCTGGCACGATCTCAGAAGCCAGAGGAATGGCTGGAAACGATTTCAAATGGTCAGGGCGCGAGACTTCAGTGCCCTCTAAGGCTCTGTGTCTAGTCACATCATGACTAGTGAAAGAAGAAGAAATTATGCAAAACAGTTAACCCTGGGGAATAAATGATGCGGGTTAAGAAAATCACGGACATTTCCTTAACAGGATATTTTCTACGGGTTTAAAATAGAAGAACTGCTGGATCAGACTCAAGGTTCATCTAGTCCAGTACCCAGCTTGCCACAGTGAAGCCCACAAGAGGTAGACTGCATCTGAACAGAGAGGTTCCTTTAAGCTATGATGCCTAATAGCAACTGATAGCTTGCACCTCCTCTCCATGAACTTGTCTAGTCCCTTTTTTAAGCCATCTAAGCCAATAGCTGTCACCACATCTTGAGACAGAACATCCCATAAGTTAACTATGCCAATTTGTCTGAAGATGTCCTTTCTCTCGGCTGTTGACCCGAATCTACTGCCAATCCATCAATTTCACAGGATTTGCTTAGCAGAATTCAGCTTTTGTTGACGCAGAATCGTCATTCTCTTCCCCCTTCTCTCTCCAGCAAAGGGCTGCAGGCAGCCCTGATTCTTCCTCTTGTTTCCAAATACACTGTCACGTCTTTCTCAATGCAGTTCACTGTACAGTTAAGGTTCTGACATCCGTTTTGACAAGAAAAGGGGGCCCTTGACACACAGCCCGGTTCCCTTTGCCAACAGCCTCTGCTGCTTCCCAGCAACAGTTTCCCCGATACACACACCAAACACTCAGCATCGGCATGGCAACTGGCACATTTTTATTATGACAATGTATTTACCTAGATAGGGCCAAGACCATTATGTGGAGCTTTACAAGATTCTGTGCACATTTCAGCTCCAGCCCCACACCTGGGATGAATGTGTATCAAACAGGCAAACATGTCAGCAGTGAGACGATTAACTCATATTCCACGGTTTAAATTGGGCTTCCCCCTATTTCGGTAACGCAAGAGCCAGCTGGAATCGCCTGCCTGCGGCTGAGAGAGGAGCCCCGTTGGTCTTGTCAGTTGGCTGGCTTTCTCCATTTATTGGGACATAATCCTTTGCCTTCCCTTTCGAAGGGAATGCCTTCTCTTGCACAAACCTCCCTGGCTGCTGAGAACTTCTGAAGAAGTCCTGCAGGACACATCAGCTCCATCTGAAGCTAGATTGCTAACCATGGGAGGCAGGGCTATCTCTGTTGTGCCCCCATAGCCGTGGGACACTCTTCTTTGGTGGCGGTGGTGGTAGTGGTGGTGGTGGTGGAAGGTCCATTTGACACAATCCCTGGGCACTTTTCAGGGGAGCATAAAGATGTTCCTCTCTTGGAAAACCTTTGAAGAAGCAAGGTTAGTTTGCTGGCGGTGCTGCTGTTCTGGTACATTGGTTCTATGGGATGCATCCCAGTGTAGGCATACTGTAGCTGCCTCCACACGCATGGATGGTCTACAGAGGGCTTAATAGAGCTTTCCCCCCTCTTTCATAAGATGGAGTAGGTTCCATCTGGGTAAAGGTTAGGTGAGGATGTGGAGTATGCTTGGATCTCCCATTCCTGGTGATTGGCCAATTCACTGAGGGGTGTGTGTGCACACGCCAATGGACGGAGGTGCCAAGAGGGAGCCCACTCGTCAGCCAGTAGGTGGCTGCACCTGCGTGGGGATGGATCTTGCCCTTGGAGTTCTGTCTTATTCTACTTTTTTTTTCCTCTAGAGGTGGATCAGTCTGTTTCTGGTCCATGTCAATTTCACATGTGTTCATTCGTAAATCCGTTCCGGCCCATTTTCTCATTAACGTATGCTTGTTTAAAAAATTTTTTTAAAAAAACAACCCTGCTTAAATGTGTATATTATTAATATGTATTTAAACATGTATTCCTGAACTTATTTTCTCACAAATTACACATTTTGGGCAACGTGATCCAATGTGAGGGAAAGCAAAACGGACAGATTCTCTCATCCCTAAAATTTATTACTGAGTCACACCATTGGTCCATCTAGCTCAGTATCAGTGATCATGATTGGCAGTGGCTTTTCAGGGTTTCAGGCAAGGGTTTTTCGTGCCCTACCTGGAGATGCCTGGAATCAAACCTGCAGCCTTCTGCATGTGAAGCATCAAGCATGTGCTCTACCACTGAGCTATGCCCCTTCCCTATACTATACCAGGGGTGGGGAACCCACAGTCCTAAGGCTGTATGGAGACCTTGGCCCAGTTGCAAACCCTGCCATCTTTTGGCACGCCCACGTCTGGAATGGAGACCCTGGCAGGCTTCCGTTCTCCTTTGTTGCCCTCAAACCATGGAATGTGCTCCTTCAAGAGCTACAACTGGTCCCCACTCTCTTGGCCTTTAGAAAGGGTGTCAAGATTCATCTTTTCTATTTAGCCTTTTAAAACATGTAGTTTTAGGATGCAATCCCATGCATGTTTAGACAGAAAAAAGTCCAACAACTCCCCAGCATGTAGGATTTTTTTCCTGTCTAAACATGCATAGGATTGCACCCTAAAGCTGCTTTTTGTTCTTCTAAAAACTATTGTCTGTCTTCAGGCTTAAGGTCGCTGAAACAAAGTAATGCCAGAGCCAGTATGTACTTAAAATAAATGGTGCAAATCCACACAATCCCTCCGCTTCCCCTCAAAAAAAAAACCTCCCCATTTTTCTATTTCTATTTATGCTGAACCTGATGTTTGCGTTTCTGCAGAACTGAAAATCATTTGGCTGTGTAGGAAGAGGAAGCGAGGCATTCACTTCTGATATATTTTGAAGAAGAGGTTGAGAGATGCCATCTCCGCCTCCTCTTCCAGGCTGCAAGGCTATCCTCCCAACAAAAAGACTGGGCTACCTCCACTCATTACCCATTGATGATGTGGACAGGTGTCCAATCCAAAACAATGATCGCTAAGTTGCCGGAGGTGACTGGCAGAAAAGCCTCCAGTCTATTCTGCTGCAGCAGTGACATCTTTTTAAAAAGCTGCCAGCAACACAGGGAGAGTGCGTGATTTCGAAGAGTTTGCATTTTAATGTGAGCATACCTACCTAATTTGTGCTTCCAGAGACAAAATTAGGTTATACTCAAGCTTCTCCGAATCTTGAGATGTTCCTAATTTTTTTTTCTCCTATCAACAAATGCATACAAAAATGTGCATATTAGGGGAAAGAGCACACAAAAATGTGTATAGGTTAGTGAAAGTTAAGTACAAAACCACATTATGTTATGGGAAATTGCTTGCCGAAACACGTGCATATTGGGATATATATATATATATATATATATATATATATATATTGCATATGTTAGGAGAACTGTAGACAAAAATGTGTACAAATGTTAATCTGGGCTTTTAGGGGGGGGGGAATCCACAAACTGATGCGGAAGTGGAACAAAACAGACTGGGAAAAAAATGAGAAACTGGGTGAAACTGAAATGGACAGATTTGTCCACTCCTAATGTGAGAATCCCTTTCAAAATGGTTCCAGGCTTCATCTTTTGCTGAGATGAAGCACCAGCGCCAACATCCGGTGGGGGGGGGGGAAGATAAGCACACACACACACACACACACACCCTTCCCACTTCCCTCACCATGCCGGTGGTAAAAAGGGACACACACTTTTGCTGGGGGATGCTGGAAAGGCGGGAGTGGTAGTCCACTCATCTGGAGTGAACCAAGTTGGAAAAGGCGGCACTAGACCAACATTGCTGAGTCTCTGAATGTGGATAGCCCTGCAGCTGACTGGCATAGCATATGGGAAGGATCCTAACTCAATGGTAGAGTGCCTGTTTTACACGCAGGAAGCCCCAAGTTCAATCCTTGGGCATCTCCAGTTAAAAGCCTTTCAGATACCAAGGCTGGAAACTGTTCCCCAAGAGAGCTGCTACCAATCACAGTAGCCAACACTAGGCTAGATAGATTGACGGTTCAACACAGGATAACACTGGTTCATATGTGAATAGACTACTGCTGGTGGCACCACTGGACAAATCCTTTTGCCCGGAGATGCCCGGATTGAACTTGGGGAGGGGGAGGCTTTCGGCATGCAAATCAGCTCCTCTGCCCACTACAACAGCCCCTTCCATATGCTGCGTCAGTCAGCAGAGCATAAGCAGGAAGAGAGGACTGTAGCGAAGTCCAAAAATGAAACACAAATTGTCACTGTGGGAGAGTGGGAGCGTTCCCTAAGCAGATACCGGTATTTATTTAGCTCAGCCGAGGCCAACAGGGTGACTGAGTAGCCCATCAGAGGTCTCCACCTCTCTGGGAAGCATCCAAGTTGGCAGTGGAAAGCACCATTGCACTTAGAGCCAGGAGGAGGATTATGTAAGCCGCTTTGGGTTCCTTGTGGGAAAAAAAGGCGGGGTATATAAATATAAAAAATAAATGCCTTATGTTTTAGTAAAGGGGAAAGGGAGTAAGCCATGTCATGATATGATGTATTTTTGGAATATAGATTAATAATGGATTATGTGGATAGAATTGGTTTTGGCCCCGGGGTGACGGGTGCACTTGTAGTGTATGATTTGTAGGGTTATGTTTTTGTGTGTGTGTGTATGTGTGTTCTTTAAAAATATAAATAAAAATTTAAAAAATAAAATAAAATAAATAAATAAATAAATGCCAGAGAGAAACAGCTGGCCATGCCTGGTCAAGTCACGCAGGGCATCAGGAGCTGGCACAGGCTATGGAGGAGAGAAGATGAGGAAGACAAGACTTCCCAAGCAATATTATTTATTTATTTAATAGCTTTATATACCACCTCATATTCTGGGGGAAGTAGAGGTAGCCCAGAAAATGCTCTGCCCAGAATAGGCTCCCCCCCCCCCACAGCGCACTCCAAGCCTGTGTGGTGAGGGCTATATATCTCTCTATAGAAGCCTTCCCCAATCTGATGCCCTCCAGATGTTTTGGACTGCAACTCCCATCAGCCCCAGAAAGCTTTCCCAGTGTCTGTGGACGATGGGGGTTGTAGTCAAAAACTTCTGGAAGGCATCTGGTTTGGGAAGGCTGCTCTATAGAATCTTCTTGTCCATATAAAATTGAGGGATGTATGAGAAATTGGTTTCCTTTCGTTTTTGATTGGGATATTAACCCAGTTTGCACTTCCAGACTTCCAGGCTTGATCCCCCGAGCTCTGCTCACCCTACCTGCTTCCCCAGCTCGACTTGCGTTCTCACGCAAGTTGGGGAAGAGACTTCCGGGTTACGGCACTACGTTGTTTACGTAGAAAATGGTGTAAGATACGTTAAAAACGGCCGCCACTTGCGCAAGTTATGCAAATCGCGGCTGTTGTTAGCGTATCTTACACCATTTTCTATGTAAACAATGTAGCGCCGGGAACCCGGAAGTCTGGCAAGTGCCTCGGCTGGCTCATGTGGCGGCAGCGCTCACCGAGGATCGCCCACCCCTGCTCACAATCCAATATGGACTCGAGCTGGAGCAAGCGTCAAGATGGAATTCAGAGAAATTTCAGCAAGCTCGAGTTTTACTGCTTTGCACATCCTTATAAAATACCCACACAATAGTGACTGGCCTTGTGCTTCTACAGGACAGGATACAATTTTTGGTGACGGCTGAGGAATTTGATCTTTGCAGATTCCGATATAGGAACTGACCTGATCCACAACTCCTGCACTAACAGACCGATGGAAACTTAGTTATCCACCAGATTTTGCACTTCTCCAAATGTTCCGATGCAGTTCTCGGCTCAAAAAATGTATCAAAAATGTTTTAGAATGTATATTTGGGGGGAGAAAATCTGTTAGACATCTGTTTGAAGAGAAAATATATTAAGGGTGCAATCCAATTGGGATGCCCGTAGCCCATAGCCTGTGAGCTACAGCCATCCTATGCAGGGTGGGAGAAGCGTGGAGGTGAAGGTCGCTTCTACACTCCTCCCGCCCAGCAAAGCACATAGATGGCCGATTTTGGCCATCTAAATGCAGCGCTTCGGAGGGGGAGGGAAGGAGGCTGAAGTGTTGCCAGGATACCTTGTATCATGGCAGCGCCTGTCTCCTTCCCTCCCCCGGAATGCCCACCCCACCCCAATTTGCAACCTTGGAGAAGAAGCCGGCTCTACAGAACAGAGGACTGTCTTCTGTAAAGTAGAACACTGGGACACTCTAATCCAATGTGCCTTCAAGGCCCAGGCTACTGGAAACACTGCCCATTTCTTTTCCCACCGAGAAAGTGAAAAGGTGAGACTCTGTCTGGACCCAACGGCCGGCTTCTTCAAGGAGTGGAACGGCGTTTCCGCTTGACCTGTGGCCTGCGCAGTTATTAGTGCTGCTTCTTGGCTGGGCTGTCTCCCTTGTTATTCAATTACAGGGCAGAAGAGCTGAGAGACGGAACTGACTCTGTGTGGATCACAGAGGGGTATCAAGGACTGAGCTTCACCGCTGGGTTTGCCTTTCCCTGTTCTCTTCCACATTCCTTTGCTTCTCCCTCCTCTCTGCCTTTCACTCTTTCACAGAATGAAGGAGGCCTCTGGGTGGGTTTATAGGCGGCAGAGGCACAGTAGAGAAGTCAGCGTTAGGTTTCAAAGAAAACCCAGCGCCAAGATGAGACTAAGGGCCAAACTACACTCTGCTAATTGCGAAAAGGAGCAATCCTATGCAAGTTTAGACAGGAAAAAAGGCCTACAACTCCCAGCATGCCCCAGCCAGCTATGCTGGCTGGGGCATGCTGGAAGTTGTAGGCCTTTTTTCTGTCTAAACTTGCATAGGATTGCACCCGAAGCATAGCTGAGACTGATATTCTTCTTTATTTCAGCATAACTGGGCTGCCCCCCCAATTCTGCTCAGGACTTCTTTTCCTTCAGGAGGGGGGAGATTTAATCCTTCCCTCCTGGAGCACACTGGTCCTGATCCAAAGCAGGACCACACGCAGTTGCACTGGAACAAACAAGCGCATCAGGCTCGGCTATCCCTGCATGATTAGCAGAACATGTAGCCCAGGCCTCAGGAGCTATTCGCGCACCAGGCCCCGGCTGCGATCAGAAATATCCCTTTGGTTTTGTACCAAGTGTTGTTGTGACAAACGGCAATTTCCTCACCCTTTTCAGACCCATGAGCAAATCTGGCCCAGCGGCTTTTATAGGGCGCACACACCGATTTGCATAATATTTGCATATGCTAATTTATATGGATAGATGCTGATTTAGAAACATTACTATCATTTAAGTATATATATATATATATATATATATAGGTATATATGATACATCTCACCCTAGTGCAGAAGAAGATTGTGGCCAGGTGACCTGCATGCCCGCTCAGTCTGCTTCCAAGGTGCTAAGGCAGGGCTGTCCAAGTACCGTATTTTTCCGTCTATAAGACGCCCCCATGTATAAGACGCCCCCCCCCCCCACTGGGCAGTTTCGCAACCGCGCGGTTCTCTCCTCGGCTTACTTCCGTGTATAAGACGACCCTCAATTTTTAGTCTAACAATGTTAGGAAAAAGTATAGTCTTATACATGGAAAAATACTGTACCTTGGGTCCCCAGACGTGGCCGGCCTACAGCTCCCAGCATACCCAGCCAGCATGGCTAATGGCAAGGGATTCTGGAAGTTTGACCTGCCCTGCCCAATTAGTGTAAGGGAGAGCAGAGGGGCCTTGAAGTTCTGACCAACCCTTAAGCACAGCAGGGCTCTCCAACCTTGGGTCCCCAGATGTTGCTGGACTACAGCTCCCAGAATCCCTTGCCATTAGCCATGCTGGCTGGGTATGCTGGGAGCTGTAGGCCGGCCACGTCTGGGGACCCAAGGTACTTGGACAGCCCTGCCTTAGCACCTTGGAAGCAGACTGAGCGGGCATGCGGGTCACCTGGTCACAATCTTCTTCTGCACTAGGGTGAGATGTATCATATATATATAGTACTTAAATGATAGTAACGTTTCTAAATCAGCATCTATCCATGTAAATTAGCATATGCAAATATTATGCAAATCGGTGTCCTCTTTTTTGGGCGATGTGTAGGTGGCCACCCTAAAGAACTTGAGAAGAGGAAGTGCCCTGCTGGATCAGACCGAGGGTCCATCTAGTCCAGCATTCTGTTCACACAGTGGCCAACCAGCTGCCTGCAGGAAACCCACAAGCAGGATATGAGTGCAACAGCACCCCCATGCCCATGTTCCCCAGCAACTGGTGTACATAGGCAGACTGCCTCTGATACTGGAGGTAGCCTATAGCCATCAGGACTAGTCCCCAGTTGACAGCCTTATCCCGCATGAATTTGTCCAATTCCCATTCAAAGCCCTCCTAATTGGTGGCCATCACTATATCCTGTGGAAGTGAATTCCATAGCTTAACTATGTGCTCTGTGAAGATGTACAGTACTTCCTTTTATCTGTCCTGACCCTCCCACCAATCAGCTTCTTGGCATGACCCCTTTGGGTTCTCGAATTATGAGGAAGAGAAATGTCTCCCTGTCCACTTGCTCCACACCATGCATAATTTTGTACACCTCTGTCATGTCTCCCCTTACTCACTTTTCCCCCTTACACAGGGGAGTTGCTCCAGCCCCTTGATCATTTCAGTTGCCCTTTTCTGCACTTTTCCCCAACTCTACAATATCCTTTTTTAGGTGCGGTGACCAGAACTGTACACAGTATTCTAAGTGTGGTCGTACCATAGATTGGCATAAAGGATCGGCGAGAAGCATAAGCAAGAAGCACCCTCTCGCTCACATCCACATCGGGGCAACTGAGGAGCAGGCTTTGAGGCAAGGGCTTTATAGGGCCTGATGGACAGGGATTGGCCCTTGGGGTCAGCTGACTGAGCACTGAGCTGGCCTGGCACTGAAGCCTAGATTCACAGATTATTTCATAGATCGTAAGAGTTGGAAGGGGCCCTACAAGGCCATCGCGTCCAACCCCCCTGCTCAATGCAGGAAACTGGAGGAGGGGGTCTCCCATCCAAGTAATCACCAGGCCTGACCCTGCTTAGCTTTCCACGCTCAGACGAGCTGAGCCAGCATGATGGTGGTGGTGGTGCCCATGAACCACGGAGCTCAGTTCTGCCAGGTCTTGCTTCTGGCAAGAGAGTGCTGGTGAAACAGAAGGTTAAGTGCTGGAGCCGGGCCGTTAAGAGACCCCTTCCTCCCCCCCCCCCCGGGCCTTGAACCCCTTGGCAATGCGACGCAGAGAGGAAAGGCACCTAGCCTGGAAGCGAGCGCTTGCTTTCAAAGCGCTTGCTTTCAAAGCCTGCCAGGCAGCCCGAGCCTTTGAAGTGGCGGCGGAGGGTTGCGAGCGAGAGGAAGAGATAAAATAAAAAGCCGCGCCGGGCTGCCAGTCCGCAAGGGAGGGAGAAGACGAAGAATGCAGGGCGGGTAGGGACACCTCCGTCTCGGTTTGGATCGGGGAGAGAGGGGTTCTTTCCGAGCCGTTACGAAAGAAAGGCGTGTGTGGGGTTGTCATCTTTGCCTGATTCCAAACGACAACTGCACTAGTCCATCCTATGAGTACTTGTTGATTCATTAATTAATCGATCCATTAAGGGCGCGATCCGACGCAAGTTTAGACAGGAAAAAAAGGCCTACAGCTCCCAGCATGCCCCAGCCAGCTATGCTGGCTGGGGCATGCTGGGAGCTGTAGGCCTTTTTTTTCTGTCTAAACTTGCATCGGATCGCGCCTTAAATCGACATATATAATTTATTTGCATGTGCTTTCTTTGTTTTTAGATTTTTTGTGTGTGTGCATCTGTTGCAAGCAGATGCCATCTTAGAAGAGGCGCCCGCCCCTTTTCTTCCTCACATAGGAAAGGATGCCGCTTTTGAGGGCACTTGCCCTCTGCACCTTTTTGCATATAAGTGCTGGTCTTTGAAATGATTTTGCATGTTTGCTGGCTGATTAATTGGGTGAGGGCAGTTTCGTAGTTGATCCATTTTTTTAAAAAAAGCAAAACACTCTTTCTTTCTTTCCTTCCAGTTGCAACTAAAACAAAGAATACATACCAATGAATTCAAAAGAAGAGACATGCTCTGAAAGACCAGAAAAGGGCAAGCGAAGTGAACTTTACATTTAAAAACTATTTAGAATAAATGTAAGAAAAGGGACACTGAAAGAAAATATGCAAAAAGGGGTTTTTGTGTCACTCAGATCCTTCTAATACTATTTTATCTACCGGTAATAAATGCTAGAAGGGTTCAGCTTTGTTGGCCTTTTACACAATGCTTTAGAGCAGTCAGTAATTTTTAAATAAAATTAGGCTCTTTCTTTCTTCCTTCCTTTTTTTTTTTTATATTAATAAATACAGAAAATAGGTCTTTATAGTGTGAATTAGCTATGCCTTTAAGATAAGAAGAAGGTGTGGAGAAGGTGCCCAACAGCTCTGCAAGTAGGGCCACTTCTGTCTGCAGCCTTAGCATTTTTTTTCCTCATCATGCTGTCTCTACCTTTCTCTCTCTCCTCACGCTTTTCTTTCTCTGAAAGAGTAGCCGGATTCCCTGCACCAGGGATGCTGGGACCTGCCTCCTCACCTGATGAGTTTCAGATAGCATTCGCTGTGGATCCTCGCCTCAGTACTGAACATCTTTTCTTACTTCCAGGAACATCTTTTCTTACTCTCAAAAGCAAAACTAGCTGCATGCCTACGATTCTCCACTCTCCCTTTTTTTTTTTCAATGCAAAACCGGGGCGGAGGGTTGACTTAGACAAGTCCAATTTGAATCCCACCGCTTCCACCAGTTGTGCAGGACGCACCCAGCTGCCTTTCTACTGCTTGGCGAGAAAAGCAAGATGGAAGGGGCCATTAGCTCCCTTGCTCAAGCCCACCTTGTGCATCCAGCTGTGGCTCGGGCCCAGGAACCGCCTCCCAGCACTGCTCTAATGATGTCTTCCTCTCCTACTGCAGGGTGGCTGGGTGAGGAAGACCCCAGCAAGAACCTACTGATGACAGAGGTAACTACCTTGGCAGGCTCAGCCCCCAGAAAGCAGGACACTACAACACACACACACACACACACACACCATGCACACACACTCCCCACCACGGCCCACGAGGAGCAGCCGTATCATCTGCCTCCCGACAGATTTGCAAAAGAGTCCGAGATTATTCAGACGAAGAGCAAAAACAGCAGCAGCTGTCAGAGAACTTGACAGCACAGGCCGGCCCGTGGAGACTCCAAGTCCACGGGTCAGTAGCAGCTTCTGAGCGCCGAGACAGAGGCTCATGCTCCCTGGCACAGTTAGCGGAGATGGGAGGAGGCACAGCTCAAACGGAGCCGTGTCCAATACATTTCCCATACGACGACGGAGCCTGGAAGGCCCTGGGTCTGTGACAGTTACGCCCAGCCAGGGACCCATCCATGCTGCAGTTGAGCCACCTTGCGCGAATCAGCAAAGCCCGAGCGCGTCAAGGTTCTCCGATTTCCACTTCCAACCTTGCTGCGACTCAGGTATGTAACAGATTGCGAGCTTCCCCCCCCCTCCCCCGCATGAATAATCGTATGTATTTCTGGGTTGCCTTTTCCTAAATGTACATACCCCCCCCCCATTTTTCTTCCATTAAGGCAGTGTTTCTCAACCTTGGGTCCCCAGATGTTTTTGGCCTACAACTCCCAGCATGCCCCAGCCAGCTATGCTGGCTGGGGCATGCTGGGAGTTGTAGGCCAAAAACATCTGGGGACCCAAGGTTGAGAAACACTGCATTAAGGAAAGCGTATTTGTGTGCCTTTTTGAAGTGTATGCATGTTTTCATGCACTTTCTTCAGACATATGGCTCTATTGAGCACTTTCTTTTTGGTGTGTTGAATAATCAGATCGCAAGATCGTAACGGTGCAGATTTCCAGCCACAAGTTGCATTCACGTCAGCATTCAGTTCGGAGAGGTGCGAATTGGATAAGACCATAGAAATGTATGAATGAATCCCACAAATTTCTTCCACATCCCTAGATTCCCCATAGAGATGCATTCAGATATAGCCAAATCTTGGAAATGGCATGATTCTCTGGATATAACCAGGGGAGGCTGGCGACCCCTATTTCAGTGGGGCTCCTAATCCATTGCATGTTTTATTTGGAGCTTCATGGGAGCTATCCATGGTGCTGAACCCCATCCCCAAAATAGGTTCACCACCATGGATCGCTCCTATAAAGTTCCAAATAAATGCTGCAATGGATTAGGAGCCCACTGAAATAGGGGTCGCCAGCCTGCCCGGATATCATCACCATCAGGCAATCACTCGTGACCGAGTAAGATTGTCTTCCAGGATAAAAATTTACAAAAAGGAGATTTTAAAAGGAGGAAATTCTAAAGAAGATTGTGTAGACTCTAGCGATGGGTCCGTAAGTGACTGTGGAGGCCAATTCTAGATCCACACAGCTTCCCACAGTGAGGACACAGGTTACCAGGTGGAAGATGGTCCTGTAAAGGATTCATTTGACGTGCTTTTCGCTTAGCACGTTTCTCCCTTTCACCTTGCGCTCGGGCTTCTTCAAAGTCCATGGAACCTATGTGAAAGGCCAACCTCCATTTAGATCGTTCATGGGCCAGAGCTTCACAGTTCTCGATGTTTATATTGCATTTTTTTAGATTAGCCTTATGAACATCTTTAAACCTCTTATATTGACCACCGATATTCCGCTTTCCATCCTTGAGTTGGGAATAAAGTAACTGCTTTGGGAGACGGCAGTCAGGCATTCGAACAACATGACTGGTCCACTGAAGTTGGCGTTGAAGGAAGGATCATTTTTTCAATGCTAGTAGTCTTTGCTTCTTCCAGTACATTTGTTCGCCTATCTTCCCAAGCAATTCGCAGGATTTTCCGGAGGCAACGTTGATGAAAGCTTTCAAGGAGGTGGAAGTGACGTTTATAGATATAACTGGATATAACGCGTAGTAGCCCACACATGCTTTCAACCTGTTGTCATTCTTCTTGTGTTTTCCCTATTCTTACAGCGCTAGAAAGTGTTGGTACTTATGATTCTATGATTCCCCGACCCCACCCGGGATGCATGTAGAGCCCTCTCTCCTCCTCCTAATCCCCAGGAAATTTCACTTAAAAAAAAAAAAAAAAGCCTTTGCAAGACAGACCAAGACCTTGTGGTGGCGTGTGGCGCACATAAAAATTGTGCCCCTTGGCACATGGTGATAGATAGATAGATAGATAGAGGTTTATATGCCTTTCTATTTATTTATTTATTTATTTATTATTTGCATTTATCTATCGCCCATCTGGCCGGCAAACCGGCCACCCTGGGCGATGTACAGGAAATAAAACAGAACAAAATACATTAAAACATTTTTCTCCATTAAAATACATTAAAACAGTATAAAATTTTATAATCTTAGGCCACCCCATATTCCCGCCTGAATAACCAAGTTTTTAATGAGCGGCGGAAGCTCAGCAGAGAGGGGGCATGGCGGAGGTCACTCGGGAGAGAGTTCCGCAGTACGGGGGCCGCCACAGAAAAGGCCCTCTTCCTCGTCCCCACCAGTCTAGCTGCTCTGGCTGAAGGGACAAGGAGAAGGCCGTCTGTGGCAGATCTTGTTGAGCGGCCCACTTGGTGTTGCTGGAGACGCTCCTTGAGATAGACTGGACCGGAGCTGTATAGGGTTTTAAAGGTCAAAGCCAACACCTTGAATTCAGCTCGGCAAGCAACTGGTAGCCAGTGTAGCTCCTTGAGCACTGGCGTGATGTGATCCCGCCGGCGGCTGCCTTTAACCAGGCGAGCCGCCGCGTTCTGTACCAGCTGTAGCTTCCGAACCGTCTTCAAGGGTAACCCCACGTAGAGCAGGAATGTTCGCATGCAAACAGTGAAATACTACGGCTGCAATCCTATATATCAGGGATGAGAATCTCTAGTCCTCAGAGCCTCAGGTAGGGTCTCTCCCCATTCCTGAAGCCTCCCTTTCAAAGGGGAGAGGGGGCACGACTGTTTGATGCTCCATCACCTTTCCCACATGGGGAAGGCAACGCAACGGAAGAGCAAAGCCAGTGCCTCTGTGGGTTCTGCTCCACATAGGCCTTCCCTAGCCATGGAAAGCCTGGGTGGAGCGAAGCCATCTCCCTGACTAGGGCCAGTGTCGACCTGTTCCCATCTGTAACCTCTCACTGAATGCCTGAGGTCAATCAATGAACCCTTCTTCAACTGCTGTGGTGAAATCCGTGAGAGCTGTTCATTCGTGGTGCCCTTCCTGAGCTCCCCCGGGTAGGGGCTGTTACTCAGTAGTAGAGCATAAGCTTTGCATTAGAGCAGAGCAGAGAACTCTGGAGAGCCAGTGTGGCATAGTGGTTAGAGTGTTGGGTTGGGAGTCAGGAGATCCGGGTTCTAGTCCCCGCTCGGCTATGAAACTCACTGGGTGACTTTGGGCCAGTCACTGACTCTCAGCCTAACCGACCTCACAGGGCTATTGTGAGGATAAAATGGAGAGGAGGAGGAGGGGGAGGAGCATTATGTGAGCTGCCTCGGGTTCCTTGCAGGAAAAATGGCGGGATATAAATATAATAAATAAATAAACTGGAATAATAATTTGGCTTGAAAGTACATAAGAAGAGCCCTGCTGGATTATACCAAAGGTAAGGAGTGGGGGGGGGGAAGAGGGGCAACCCACTTGAAAAACCACAACAACACAGCCACCTTTTTCCTCCGCTGCCGCTGTTGCTTCAGTGGCCATGTTTTCTTTTACTTCATTCCTTCCTCAAGTGATCCCAATCAATCAGGGATCTCTCATACAGGATGCGATGACGTCACAAAACCATGTAGCCAATCAGATTCGACTATCTGCTGGCATCATTAAAGAGGGGAAATAAAGGCAATTTAAGATGAGACTACTGCTTCTTATAGAGGTCACCCTAGCCAATCAAAATGAAATCTTTCATAACAATCCTTGCCCCAAATCACCAAGGCCGAGGAGGGGGGCTGTTTTGATTTTGATGAAGCTTTTGCAAAAGGGACTTCCCCCCCCCCCCACACACACATCTTTTCGACTTGGCCCCACTTTGCATGCAGAATGTTATCTGTTCTGGCTTCTCCTGTTAAAAGACAACAGTGCTGGGTAAGACAACCCTGACTGACACCTGAAGAGCTCCTACCAATCCAGAGTAGACCATACTGAGTTAGATGGATTTGATTTGGTAAGGCATCTTCTGATTCTCCTAGGAAACTCCAGGTAGCCCCTTCTTTGTACAGCTTTCAGCAGCAACTTAAGGCTTTTTTTTATTTTCAAAAGCTTTTTACAGGTTACTGCTGGTTTTCTTTCTGTGGGTTGCCCCCCCCCACCTTTATTAGAGTTTTGTGCTAACGATTGTCATTTTAATTTGCCGTTCAGCAGTTCTGAAACCTTTATTGTTTTTAATGATGTTTTCTGTTATTTCAAGTTTTCGTATATGCCCACCGCTTTGAGCACGTACATAGGTTGGAAAAGTGACTAAAAATGTTGTGAATAAATACATAAATAAAAGGAAAAATAAGTGTTTGCCTCCCCCCCTCCCCCCCGTTATCTTTGCCACTACTGAAATATAGATTATTATTCATTACATGTTTTAAAATCCTGCCAGTTCTCCAAGTAGCAGAAAGCTGAATTCACATAAGAAGAGCCCTGCTGGGTCAGACCAAAGGCCTTTCTAAATCCGCATTCTGTTCCCACAGTGGCCAACCTGTTGCCCAAACGGGAAGCCCACAAGCAGGACATCACAGCAGCCCTCTTCCCCCCAGCAAACAGTATTCAGAGGCCTCCTTCTCACCAATGCACACAGTTCTTCCCCCTCTTTTGTTTTGTCCTCACAACAACCCTGCGAGGCAGGATGGGTTGAAGGACAGCGTCTGGAAGGGCAACAAAGATGATCAGGGGACCAGAAACTAAGTCCTACAAGGAAAGACTGAAGGACCTGGGTATGTTTAGCCTTGAGAATCATAGAGAATCATAGATCATAGAGTTGGAAGGGGCCTACAAGGCCATCGAGTCCAACCCCCTGCTCAGTGCAGGAAACTAGAGGAGGGGTCTCCCATCCAAGTAATCACCAGGCCTGACCCTGCTTAGCTTTCCACACTCAGACAAGCTGAGCCAGCGTGAGCCACAGGCCTGTATATTCCCAACATATTAACCCAGCATGCAATTCAGCCGGAAGTTCTCCTACGCAAGCCTCATTCAAAAGAACAGAAGTCGCTGTGCAAGACCCTGTTCAGTCCCCATTCATTTCAGCGGGGCTTGAATCATAGAATCATAGAAAAGTAGAGTTGGAAGGGGCCTACAAGGCCATCGAGTCCAACCCCCTGCTGAATGCAGGAATCCAGGTCAAAGCATCCCTGACAGATGGCTGTCCAGCTGCACCTTGAATGCCTCCAGAGTGGGACTGAGAAGACTGAGGAGGGGATATGATGGTACAGTAATACCTTCGATTGCAAGTAACTTGGTCTGAGAGCGTTTTGCAAGACAAGCAAATTTTTGAATTTTTTTTTTGACTTGATAAACGAGCAAGGTCTTGCAAGACAAGCCGCGTAGGGATGTAACCGCTCGCCTCAAGCAGGCGTAGCAGGCCGAAATCAGCCCCGCTCACGCCCGCCAGAGACTCGCTTTGATATAAGAGTGTTTTGGATTACAAGCACGGTTCCGGAATGAATTATGCTTGCAATCCAAGGTATTACTGTATTACTGTACTTTTCAAGTACCTAAGGGGCTGTCACAAAGAAGAGGGACACATCCTGGATGGGCTTAAGTTACAGCCGTGTTTCTCAACCTTGGGTCCCCAGATGTTTTTGGCCTACAACTCCCAGCATGCCCCAGCCAGCATAGCTGGCTGGGGCATGCTGGGAGTTGTAGGCCAAAAACATCTGGGGACCCAAGGTTGAGAAACACTGAGTTACAGGAAGGTGAATTTTGGTTGAACATCTGGAAAAACTCCCTAACAGTCATAGCAGTCAGACAATAAGACCAACTTCCTAGGGAGTTGGTGGGCTCTCCGTCACTGGAGGCATTCAAGCGAACACTGGACAGCCATCTGTCAGGGATGCTTTAAACTGGATTCCTGCACTGGGCAGGGGGCTGGACTCGATGGCCTAAATGGCCCCTTCCAACTCTATGATTCTGTGATTCTTTTGAGCTTCACAGCTAAGTGTAGATTTGAACCTGGATCTTCTGGGTCCTAGTTCAACAGTCTAACCACTACACTTCAATGACTGGGTTCGGACAACACAATTACCCACACTCAAGGTTTGAGTATGGGTTCAGTGAGGGTTGTGGTTGAACCGTGGGCTGTTGCTGAAATGTGGGTTATCGTGTTGTCTGAACCCAGCCGCAGTAACAAACCATGGTTTGTTAACCACCAACAACCCATGAAGAGAACCCATGGTTTGTTGCTGGGTTGCGAACTGTGGGTTGTTCGTGGTTAACAAACCATGGTTTGTTAGCACATCTGGGTTCAGACAACACGATAACCCACATTTCAATGACAACCCACCCTCAACCCTTGAGTGTGGGTTATTGTGTTGTCTGAACCCAGCCATTGTCTCACTACAATAGATTGCAAGCTCTTTGTTATTGCATGTTACTCTGTAAAGTGCCATTGTGCCCTGGTGGTGCTATATCGGTTATAGACTAAGAATTATAATTATTGCATTTCTCTGTTCCTTTAGTGATCTTGTTATATTGTTATGTATGTTTTTCTTTCTCGTCGCCTTCATTTTTGGAAACTTTATTTTGAAATAAAATAAAAATGTCATGAGAAAAATAGTACAGAGATTATGACAACAACGATCCTATGGAAAACTGGAACAACTGCTGGGCAGTGGCGCTGCGCATAAGGGCCCCCAGGCCATTTGTTATCTCCTTCCCTGCAGCTTTCTGGCTCTTCTGCGTAAACAGCAACCAATGTCACACACACACCCCTGAGAAATCGCTCAGCTTTCTCTTTGCAGGCACCCTTGACAATGCTGAATGTGGCAAGCAAAAATGCCTGTGACTCTATGAGTAGTGCTGAATCTGATCGGCTTGGGTATGTGTTGAATTAATTGCATTTGATTAATAAGTGAAAGAAAGCAGATGTAACAGATGGTGAAGGTAAAGGTGGTTTTTCAACAGTCAGCGTCACTGACATACTGGATTCTGATGAGCTAATGACTGCACACAGCAGAGCACGGCAGCAACCACCAGCTCTGCTTCTCTCAAAACTAAGATCAGCTCAACAAGGCCTTATTTATCATGGGGGGATAGGTGGGTAATATTATTTATATACTTCTTTTCCTGAGTGCTCAAAGCACTTAACTGACAGTGACCGGGGTTCAGACAACACGATGACCCACACTCAAGGGTTGAGTATGGGTTGAGTGTGGGTTGTCATTGAACCATGGGTTGTTGTTGAAACATGGGTTATCGTGTTGTCTGAACCAAGCCGAGATAGCAAACCAGGTTAAACAACCTACAGATTATAACCCAGCAACAAACCATGTTCTCTTCATGGGTTGTTCTTGGTTAATAAGCCATGGGTAGGTTCAGACAACATGATAACCCATGTTTCAACAACAACTCAAACTCAGCCCATACTCAACCCTTGAGTGTGGGTTATCGTGTTGTCTGAACTCAATCAGTATCTCAGAAATCCATACAACGTCCCTGTTAGGTTGGCCAATAGTTCCCCTGGCATTTCTTTTAGCTTAACCCCTACTCTTCATCCCTCATTCAAACCAAGCCTACATACATGCAACTGTATTTGCTTACTTTTTTTTTTTTTACTTTTGTCCACTCACTTTTTTTTTTTAATTTTTATTTATATTTTTAAAAGAACACACATACACACACAAAAAAACATAAACCTACAAATCATACACTACAAGTGCACCCGTCACCCCGGGGCCAAAACCAATTCTATCCACATAATCCATTATTAATCTATATTCCAAAAATACATCATATCATGACATGGCTTACTCCCTTTCCCCTTTACTAAAACATAATCTAAAAATGCCCCCCATATTTCCTTAAAATTATTTTTCTTTAATTGTCCCCTTTTACATTTAATACTACATGTTAGTTTATCATTTAAAGCAATATCCCAAACCTCTTTATACCAGTCTATTATTAAATACTGATGTTGAACTTTCCAATTCCTTGCAATCAATAATCTCCCTGCCGCTAATAAACTTACAATTAGTTCCTTTTTCTCTTGTGAGCACAAAAGTTTCTCCGTTATTGATAACAATGCTAATTTTGGACAGACCTCCACATTAATACCAATAATTTCTGAAATCACTTTTTTTTTTTCTTTTACTCTTACCTCTTCAATCAGGGATTGTACAATGAACTTGATTACGTCATGATGTTAAGCAGCCAACAATGTTTGGCTACATGCTGACATCACTGAGGGCACTTAATTGATAGTGAGAGCAATACTTCCTGTACACATGGATGTTCCCCAACCAATCAGCTCACCAATTGCCCACGCTCTAAAGCAGCTGTATGGGTAAACAGTTTCATCTGTCTTTTGCTGGAGCACCCCCCCCCCACTCAATTGCTGAAAGGGGAGCACTTTTTGTGGCTACCAAACATCACATGATGAAATGCACCCTCCTATAGGCTCAGGCTTAGATCAACCATGTTTATTAATGGCACTATATAACTAATCATATTCCATATTTTTACTTACATTTATTTGATGTATTTTTCTGTTGCTCCTCAGCCAAAAAGTCTCCCAGAGCAGCCTACTTATAATCAATTAAACAAGATCATCCCTGTCTGCAAGCTTACAATCTAAAAAGGCAGGGCCCACAAAGAAAGAAGAATGGGGAGGGAAGAGGAGGGGGAACAATTCTTCCAGTGGGGCTGCTGGAACGGCCCTGCTTCTCCCCGCTCATCTCCTTCAGCTCATCCTGTGGAACTCACCAGAAACTGAGGCAAGACTGGCTGGAGACTGCCCAGATAAGAGCACATTCATTAACTATTATGCCGCAAGATGCTAGAGTGACACAAGATAACGTCAGATGCCAATGCCACTTGTAACGGTTGCAGACAATACAGTACATCACAAGGGTGACACAGCCCTGGATTACAAAGGAAAAACAGCAACAATTCATTGACATCATCCTACTTCCCTGAACACATAGGAAGGTCAGGGCGGCTTCCTTTGGAGGAGGAGGAGGGTGCCCTGGAGGCTGATGATGTCTTTGCGACAGGGGTGGATGAAACCCGCTGGGGAAATTTTTTGCCCATTCATCTGGCTACCTAAATTCAGGAGCTAGATTTCAGGGCAGTCTGGCTTTCCAACCAGGATCCTCCCCCTAGTTTCCTGCACTGAGCAGGGGATTGGACTCGATGGCCTTGTTGTAGGCCCCTTCCAACTCTATGGTCTATGAAATCTGTAGTTAGGCCCATGTGTCCTACTTTACAGAGGACCATTCCAGATTTGACAGTGGCCTCCATTATTTCAAGCGTTGTACACAGTCCAAGTCGGCGTTAAAGATAAAGAACACCAAGAAGTCAGGACAAGCAGGGACCTTGAGGTGTCCGTCCGCCAGTACTGTGGCGGAGCTGGAGCTCGCAGGGACGCAGCACTGGCAGATTTTTATTTGCAGGGACGCTGACATCATCGGCCACCCCACTCAAGACTTCCCTGTTCCCTCTGAGCTTAGCTGCAGCCCTTACAGTACCTGCGGGTGGAATGGTCCCCCCCCCCGCAACACTATCTAGTTCTGGGCTATCTCTGTTGTAACGCAAAGTATTTGGGGGTGGCCTGGTCTTGAATGGGCAATTAAGACCAGATAGCTTTACAGAGGGTTCAGAGGAGGGCAACAAAGATGATCAGGGGACTGGGAACAAGGCCCTACGAGGAGAGACTGAAGGAACTGGGCATGTTTAGCCTTCAGAAGAGGAGACTGGGGGGAGATATGATCGCACTCTTCCAGTACTTGAAGGGATGTCACACAGAGGAGGGCCAGGAAATCTCTTCTCGATCATCCCAGGTTGCAGGACACGGAATAATGGGCTCAAGTGACAGGAACCCAGATCCCACCTAAACATCAGAAAAAACTATGGGGGGATGCGTTGCGCTTCTATTTAAATCCTAGTGATTATTTTCCTAAATTTGCATCTATACAGAGAAATGAGCAAATGCAAATTTTATGCAAAGCTGGGTCCCCCTTTTTGGGGATGTGAAAGTGGCCAGCCACGATCTGCCACAAATGGTTGTGTGTGTGTGTGTGGGGGGGGGGGAAGCTACACAACGGAAGAGGAGAGAGAACCTGCTCGTTCCATCAGCTCCTCCTCCCTTGAGCACCTTCTTCTCTCTAGTTCTGAGGTTGCCAAACACCAGGGGACACAGCAGGGATATCATCAGTGCACTGAGGTCACTCAGGGGCAGACCGGGGCTTTCATGGTGAGGATTCCACCACCATCCGCTCCCTGCAGTGGTTCTCTCTGGAGGCGTGCGCCGGGGCAGTGCTAGGTACCAAAAAGATCCAGGGCTCAGGCCTATAAGACACCAAAAAAATAAATATATGCACAAATTTGCATATGTTAGTATACATATGCTCTAAAGTAGGGCTCTCCGGCAACCTTGGGTCCCCAGATGTTGCTGGCCTACAGCTCCCCAGCATACCCAGCCAGCATGGCTAATGGCAAGGGATTCTGGGAGCTGTAGTCCAGCAACATCTGGGGACCCAAGGTTGGAGAGCCCTCTAGTCTGTGTCTGTCTGTCTGTCTGTCTGTAAAGGACCCTGTCTCCTAAGGACATCCCTATTTTTAAAAAGGGATGTATGGATAGGGGAGAGAGGAGGGCATTTGATTTCAGCAAAAAAAGCTCAGGCAGAAAGATTGGGAGGGGCTGCAGGAGGTGAAGCACATGTGGGCGAAAAACTAATCCAACGGGATCAGATGCAACAGAGAGGTCAACAGGGCCCTGGCCTGTACCTTTCAGCAAGCACCCATGGACAGCAGGGTGGTGGGGCAGAGGGCCTTCCGGAGATTCAGTGCTCAAAATGAAACATTTGAAGCTCCAGTCCTGGTGGACCGCCCCAACACCACCTCTGGTTGTGTGGCATGTATGAAGTGACCTGCTGAGAGGTGACTGTCCTGCTTGGGGCTGGGTCAGACTCAGCGTTAGGGCAACTTGAGGGGCAAACCCGATGGCAAGTCAAGAAACAGGCAGATGGTCAAGCACAGAGGGGTATATCAGTCCAACTGCAACCAGGTGACTGTTCCGCCTGCTCGGTCAACTGCTGTCCAGGTGCTCACTCCTGATGGGCAACTTCCAACCCCCTGTGCTCTCTCCCTTCTTCTGGTCCTTGATCTTTAAGCAGGCTCTGGACTGGAGAGCCCTTCAAAGAGAGAGGGGCCCTTCGAGCAGAGGACTGTCCTCTCCAAACATAGGGAGATAGGAAGCTGCTTTATACCAAGTCTGACCCTGGGTCCATCGAGTCCAGTAGTGTCGACACTGACTGGCAGCAGCGGCTCTCCAGGAGTTTCAGGAAGGAATTTTCCCAGCCACGCCTGGAGATGCCACCAGGGATTGAACCTGTGACCTTCTGCCTGTCTCCCCCAATCCAAAGCCACCACCCCCCTCCCCAACTGTTGCTTTCCAGCTCTCCTCAAGCACACTTTCTAGACCAGGGCAGCAGCAGCAGCAGCAGCACAACATGCCATCCAGTCATCCCCCTCCCCGAGCTAAATACAGCCAGTCAGCCATGCCCCGTGCTTGGCCGCCTTCCTGTTTTGGAAGTCCCAGAAAGGCCGCAAAAAATGAGTGACAATTAGACTCCCGCTGAGCCGCCACACATGGCTGGCGGACTTTGTTCCACTTGCTCGATCGATCACCAGTTGGGCAAGGGCCATGGCTCAACGGTAGAGCCCCTGCTTTGCATCCAGAAGGTCCCAGCTTCTATCCCTTGGCATCTCCAAGTAGGGCAGGAGAAAAACTCCGGCCCAAAATCCTGAGAAGTCGCAGCCAGTCAGTGTCAACAGTACTGGGCTAGACGGACCCGTGTTCTGACTCATTACAAGGCAGCTTCCTGTGTTCCAGTCGTTCTAGGCTCAGACCAAACTAGCGATGGCTGACCAGATTGGGATTGGTCCCTAGTACTACTCTGGGAAATGAATAACTTAAGAGTTGATCCTGCAACCAATGCCTGCCACCTTGAAATTGGGGGGGGGGGGGAGGACCCTCAGGAAAGCGCCCTCTCTGGTGTCATGCCCCTTCCTACATAGATTTCATAGATCATAGAGTTGGAAGGAGCCTACAAGGCCATCAAGTCCAACCCCCTGCTCAATGCAGGAAACTAGAGGAGGGGTCTCCCATCCAAGTAATAACCAGGCACGACCCTGCTTAGCTTTCCACACCCAGACAAGCTGAGCCAGCGTAAGCCACTGGTGAGTCCTCCATGGCCTTACCTAGCAGTGGCAGGTAGCAACAGGGATCTCGTGAGTGCTGAGCGGCTGGTTCTGCGGGAGCTGCCATTTTATTTCCCACAATGCTCCCAACGTCGTGTCACTTTGGGGCACTGTGGGATATTAAAATGGCAGCTCCAGCTGCTCGGCCCTTACAATATTTGGAACACCCAGGGGGAAAGGGCAGGCCTCAGTGTTTGCCGTTGGGTCCCTAGGCCTCGGCAGTGGCCCAAGTGTCCGGTGCACTGATGCTGGTCTTGCCTGAGATTCCTGTCAGTCCGAGACGTGTAGCAACGACGTATTTATTTGTTATTCCAACAGAACTGAATGCTGCGCTGACGGCTTTGACTATTTTTAAAGTCAGAACCAGGAGAGGAAGCATTTAGAAAACAGCCATGTGTATCCATTGACCTTGATGGGGGCGGAAAAACAGAAAGAGACAGGCAAAGTGCAGAGAATGTGCCTCAGAACCAACGGAAGTTGCTTGCGAAGATGCCCGTAAAGCTCGCATTTACCGTTTATTTTCTCTGTGTGTGTGTTGTTTTTTAAGTGTAGCCTTGGATAGATTGCAAAATGCTGCAAAGTCTCTTTGCTCTCGGAATCGGGCACCATTTCAGAGCTCCATTGTCAACTGTCGTGATTCTCACACCTCTCCTTAGCCCGGATTTCAAGGAGGTGGACGTGTTTTCAGACGCACTTCACTAAGTGGGTGTGAGTGGGAGGCTGACTGCTGCTGGAGGGCAGAAGTGCAGAGCTGTCAGAGGGTGTAAGACGTCAGTCTGTGTTAACGGGAGGCTGGGGGCGGGGATGAACCGCCCTCCCACACATCTATGCACCGTATCCCTGTGCTGTGTGTGCATAGATTCTCTTCCGTCAAGTTTCCCTCTCCCCTGGACTTCAGAATTTCCCTTCCCTGGCGTGGACAACCTCCTAGGAACCTAGGAAGCTGCCTTATGCCGAGTCAGAGCCTTGGTCCATCTAGCCCAGAATTGTCAACACTGACTGGCAGCAGCAGCTCTCCAGGGTTTCAGGCAGGATTCCTTCCGAGCCCGACCTGGAGATGTTGCCGGGGATTGAACCTGGGACCTTCTGCATGCAAAGCAGGTGCTCTGCCATTGAGCCACGGCCACTCCCTCAAAAATTAATCTCATAGAATAGTAGAGTTGGAAGGCGCCTAGAAGGACATCGAGTCCAACCCCCTGCTCAATGCAGGAGCCCAGGTCAAAGCATCCCTGACAGATGGCTGTCCAGCTGCACCTTGAAATGCCTCCAGTGTGGGAGAGCCCACCACCTCCCTAGGTAGTTGGTTCTATTGTCATATTGCTCTAACGGTCAGGAATTTTTTCCTGATGTCCAGGCGGAATCTGGGTTCCTGTAATTTGAGCCCATTATTCCGTCTCCTGCAATCTGGGATGATTGAGAAGAGATTCTGGCCCTCCTCTTTGTGACAACCTTTCAAGTACAGTCATGCCTTGGATTGAGAGCATAATTCATTCCAGAAACGTGCTTGTAATCCAAAACACTCTTATATCAAAACGAAATCCCCCAAAAAAAAATTTGTACAGAGATATTTAATTTAAGCCGTACTGCAGTACTTGTATTGCAAGACAATGCTTGTATATCAAGTAAAAAAAATTTAAATAAATATTTAAAAATTTGCTTGTCTTGCAAAACGCTCTCAAACCAAGTTACTTGCAATCCAAGGTATTACTGTACTTGAAGAGCGCTATCATATCTCCCCTCAGTCTTCTCTTCTGAAGGCTAAACATGCCCAGTTCTTTCACTCTCTCCTCATGGGGCCTTGTTTCCAGTCCTCTTATCATCTTTGTTGCCCTCCTTTGAACCCTTTCCAGTTTGTCTACATCCTTCTTAAAGTGTGGTGCCCAGAACTGGACGCAGTACTCAAGATGAGGCCTAACCAGTGCTGAGTAGAGGGGAACTAGTATTTCCCACGATTTGGAAGCTATACTTCTTTTAATGCAGCCCAAAATAGCATTTGCCTTTTTTTTCCAGCCATATCACATTGCTGGCTCATATTCAGCTTGTGATCTACAACAATTCCAAGATCCTTCTCACTTGTATTGTCAGAACAAGGAGTTTGGCACACTAAAAATGCACAATAAGCTCAAAACATGGCCGGTGCAGCCTTTGCTACAGGTCAACCACGAAGTACATCTGTGCTTCTGGACTAGAAGCGGCTTGTCTAAGGTGAGCAGCACCCATGTAGATGTGTGTGCGTGCAAGCACATGAGTGCATGATGAGAGAGAAGGAAAGACTACACATTCCATGCTGGCACACATAGACTTGCTCTGACACCTTTCTGTAAAAACAAACGCCACTTCAAGAGGGGGGCAAATTTAGAGCGGAGATTCGGCAGGATGCTCAGCCCTTTCCCTGCCTGCCACTTCCGCATTCCAAATCACTTCCTCTCCCTGCAGGGTCTCAAATGAGTGTTTGCCCCAGAGAGAGAAAGATAGGGAGAGAGAAGCGGGGAGGGTAAGGGAAGCATCATGCACTGCGATGTCTTATCAACCTCCCAGTGCACTGAGGTCACTTACACAGTGGTGCAGGGCTGGGCCTTGGGGCCAAAATCCAGGGCTTTGCACCCCCAAATGACCGCATGTACATGATTACAGACACTCTTCCTATTAATGTAACTTTTGAAATCTATCGTCCTTTTCGGCAACAAAACGGTGCTTATTCCCAAGTCAACGTGATCAGCAGCAGAGCAGCAGAAGCAAACTCTGTTTTATTCCTGTAGTCATGACAGTAAATTAATGTGAGTTTCAAATGCGAAACTGCACCTGCTCAGAGAGGGGTGTGTGTGTGTTAAAAATCAGGGTTGGCAAACAGCTTCTTCGCTTGTTTACTTGGTGTTTTGCTCAAACATATGAGGACCACAGAAGCAGTTAATTGTGTGCTTCGTAATTGAATTAATACAGCATCGGCATCTAGAGGGCCCTCCCATGAGACCCTTAAGTCCAGGGCCTGGAATTACCTGCACCAGAGCACCTTCAGAAGCTCTCCTCCAAAGAGCCATATACAGGCCTGTGGCTCACGCTGGCTCAGCTTGGCTGAGCGTGGAAAGCTAAGCAGGGTCAGGCCTGGTGATTACTTGGATGGATTACTTGGATTACCTCCTCTAGTTTCCTGCATTGAGCAGGGGGTTGGACTCGATGACCTTGTAGGCTCCTTCCAACTCTATCTATGAAATCTATGAAAATCTGAAGTGGGTGGCAACAGAAGAGAGAGAGAGAGAGAGAGAGACTTCTTGGTTGTGCAACTCCCTCCCCACGAAGGCTCACCTGGCACCTGCATTGTTATCCTTCTGGTGGAGGGCAAAGACCTTTTTAAAAAATAATGCTTAGACGTCCAAAACCTTGTTATCACCTGTGTGCTGCTTTACGATTAGCTGTTGTATCCTTGTTTTTAACTGACTGCTGTATGATACTGTTGCAGTTCTGTCATTATATTTATGTCTCTAAACCAACCAGGGAACTTTGTCACTGAAGGTGTGATACAGGCAGGGATGGGGACTCGGACTCCAGGACTCGACTCGTGAATCGGACTGAGTCCCCCCTCTGACTCGAGTCCCACTCGAGTCCCAATGTTTTTAATGGGACTCGAGACTCGACTCGGGACTCGAGACCATGGACTCTTCAACATCCCTGGGCTGTGCCAGAAGGAGTGGAGAGCAGTGCGATCGCCGGCGAAGATTTTATTTTTTAAAATCATTTCCCTAAAATGCTTTCAGACGTTTTGGGTTTGGCTGCCTCTGCCTGCCTGCTTTGGGGTTCCCTGCCTCCTCTGCCTGCCTGGTTATTTTGGGTTTGTCTGCCTGGTCTGTTCTTGTCAAAATCAGTGGCAGAGTTTTGAAATGAAAAGGCACACTTGTGCCTAGAAATTATTTAAGCCACACATCTGAAGTAGCCTTATTTTGTTGGGGGGAAAAAACCCATTGATTTTAATAGGGACTCGTGGAGTCAGCTTTGGGAGTGACTCGGGACTCGTGTGAGTCACCATTTTGGACCTCGGACTCGAGACTCGGGTCCAAAGACTCGTGACTCGACTCGTGACTCGAGACCAAGGACTCTTCAACATCCCTGGATACAGACATTTCTAAAATAAAATAAATATGTCACTGCCAGAATACATTCTGTAGCCGTAGATAGTGTGGCTCTCTTCACCTGCTACGACCAAGCCTCATAGGAGTGGCCTTGCTCCTATCGGTGCTCAACGCGTGTGTAGGATGCAGGAGCAAGTTCGGTGGGCACAATCCATCTCTTGCCACAATCACCATGTATTCCATTTGTAGCTAGGGAAGGATACATCTGTTGACTGCACTTTCTGTACTGCTGGGGTCTTCAACATGGTGCCCATGGTGGTCTTGGCACCCACCAGGCTCCCTACTTCTCCTGGGGTTGTTTTTTTTTGTTTTTTTTTAAAATGTATTAATTATTTTTAACGGGGAGGCTGGCATGCTGCAAAGCGAAGGGCTGCCCTCCAGCGCCATCTTTATGTTGTGGTTTTGTGTTTTGGCACTCATACATACCCTATCTCTGCCTTGTACTTAAGTTCTTGGGCAAGTTACTTTTCTTGTAGTCTCATCAGTTTGGCTTCTGGGAAATGAGTGTTTTGTGACCAGCCATGTCCACCATGGCAGCCATTTTATGAATTGGCATGCCCCGCCCTGCCTGTAGCCATTTTGTGAAAGCACCAATGACACTCTCTCAAACTTCCAAATGTGCCCACCAACCCCAAATATTTGGGAACCCCTGCTATAAGTTTGCTTCTTCTTTTTTTTCCCAGGCACAAATCCCATTTCTGCATCAGTTTGCAAATGTTCTTTTTTTTTTAAATCTGCATGTACATTCACATGTAAATTTTCATGCACATGTTCACACACAGAGATATGTAGACAGTTTTGTATGCATTTCTCCCCAAATATATGCTTCTTTTTTTTTGCAAGCAAGTCCCCCTAATATATGCTTTCTGAATACAATTTCCCCAAATGCGATTTCCCCAAATGTCTGCATCTTTGTAGACATGTTTTGATCAGAGAACTGCATCGCAAGATTCAGTGAAGTGCAGAAACTGAAGGATAATTGAGTTCTGGCCCGTGTATTAGTTCAGGAAATGTAAATTAGGGCTGTTTGTATTAAAATGCGAACCGCACTAATTCCCCCCCCCCCCCCGTCCCTAGCTACAGCTACCTTGAAACCAGTAAAATGAGTCCTCGCTGCCTCCTTGTTTCTTGCTGAGAGATTTCCCATGTCTTAAAGATCATCACCCTTCCTTCTAACCAAATGTCCCTACTTCCAAGAAAAGATCCTTCCATCTATGAATGCTGCATGAGCCCGTCTCCCTCTGTCCGGCCTCTTACCAGTATCTAGCCACCCTTTAAATTCCCACAATGCCCCTTGTGAAGAAAGAACATGGCTGCAGTTAAGTCAAGCAGTTTCCCTTCCCCCCCCCCTTTCTTCAGTATTCCATTCTGTGTCTTTGCTTCAGCCTGGGAACCAGTGAGACGGGCTGCCATGGGCAACACCCCCTTCTTCCCCCTTCTTCCCTCCCCATTCCTTTTTCCTGGTGTGTCCTGTCTTTTTAGATTGTAAGCCTGTGGGCAGGGACAGTCTTGTTAATTGCTGTAAACCGCCCAGAGAGCTTCGGCTATTGGGCGGTATAAAAATGAAATGAAATGAAATGAAAAACACCTGGGAGGGAAGTTATCTAGTGAGACTGCAGCTCCAAGGCCACAGTTAATGGGAAGAGGCCTGAGAAAGTGGCCACAGCTGAGAGGGAACCGAGGGGGCCCTCCCCGGTAGTTTAGGAGGGTGGATCCTCTTGAGGCTGAAAGCTAGGATTGGTGGAGATTAGGCGGGAGATTGGTTGCCCGAGCAAGGGATAAAAGAGCCCAGCTGGAAGGGGAGGGGTTGTTCTCCTTGGGATTTGGGTTTCGGGAGTTCCTTCTTGGCAAGTATGGTCAAGGGTGTCAGGATAGCTGCTTTAGCTAGGCCTGGTTTGTCTCGAGAGGTTTTCAGTAGACATGGGGTCTGATGGATTTCTCTAAGGAAATTTGGGGTTTGATTGGATGACCTTTTAGTATCCCTTTTTATTCCTTCTTTCCCCCAATTCCCTGCACATTCCTACCTCACCACCATCCCTTTCCCTTATCCCCCCCTTTTTAGCCCTTTCTTATAAGGGCTATTTTTATGTGTATTTTAGTCATTGGAGACCTTACCCTGCTTAACATTTAATCTTGTAATAAAGTCTTCATCTTCACAGTTGTTGTGTGTGTTTGTTTATTGGTCTTCTAAGGCTGGGCTGCTATGCCAGTTTGGGCAGAAGGGACTGGGAGGTGGTGGGTTGCAGACTGGGATAATTTTTGGTATCCGCAGGCCTATCTTGTAGGACAGGTGCTGGCAGCTGTCCTTCACGCCACTGACCTAGGATTGTTCTGGGGCATTGTGGGAAAGCAAAAGGAAGATGCTGCGGGGAGCGCTATATCACCATAGCCAGGGAAGTTCCCGCAGGGCTGCTGACAGAAGGGGCCCTCCAGCGGGCACTTTGCCCCACAAATCTGGAGCTGGCCCTGCCCTTGGGAACAATTCTGCTCAGCAGCATAACCAGGATAGGGCAATGGAGGGTGCCTTCCTCAGTTGCAACCCGGACTTGGGTACAAACTGGGTGCTGATGCCTGCATTGTGCTGCCTTTTTAACACGTTGAAAAAGCAGCTGTGTTAAGCAAGCAAATAAACAATGCTAACAGAATAGTAATACTGGCTCTCATCTATGCGTCCGTCGCTTTATGTAAAGCATTTTTACCCTCCTCCTTAGCTAAAAAGGCTTCCAGAGTAGCTTACATCATGCAATCAATAAAAACAAGATAGACCCTGAGTGCAGGCTTATGGTCTCAAAGACACACAACACAAAAGGAAAAAAGTGATGAGGGGAGGGAAGAGGGGAAAAAGCAAACCCAGCCACCGAATTAAGGACCCAGTTTGGAGGCTTATGCTCAACCTATGCAGGGCGGCGGTCGCAGCAGAGGCGCTCTTTGCCTCCCCGTCTTCATGCCCTGCATTTTTGCTAGATGGGCTTTTTTGCCCACCTTGCAGCAGTGTCTCAGAGGGGGGAGGGAAGGAAGCTGTAGGAGGCTCAGGATAACTTCCTCCCTGCCCACTGAAACACACCCCTTTCCCCCTCTCCGAGGTTGCTTCCCCGACTCCGGAGAGCCGCCGGTGCAGCTCTTTCCATGCCGGCTGCAAGGGGTGGTGGTCAGAGCTCCGATTCCCAGCTCCGAGGTCGCTCCCGAAATAGTTCTGCTTGAGTGGGCGCACTAAATCGATCCCGCAGGGAGACGTGCACCTCAGGAGCAAGGAGCTGCATCCTTGTCTCGGAGCCGAGATGAGCTGGACGTGAGGCAGATGGTGGCGCAAACTGCTGCAGCGGGGGAGGCTGGCGTTTGTGCACCCCACGGCCTGGTCCTCCACCATGAGCAAGCTTCACTACCACAAAGTGGCACCGCACCGCACCGTGGAGATGGATTCTCCCTGATATCTCCAAGCCCTTTCTTTACTGAATGCCTTCTGCCAGACCAGCCACTTATCTTTGATTTCCCACTTGGACATTTCATTCTTCTTTGCTATGTGCTTAATGCTCCTTGTTTGCCTTTGACACATGTTCTTTTATTGCCGTCAGCCCAGCACTCCAGCCGATGGAGGGATACGCTGATGGCATCTCTGTGATTTTCATGCAAGCCTCTCTGAATCTGCCACACCCTTGTGGGGTGGGCCTCCTGTTTGGCTGAGCACCTCCTGGCACCAGCGATGATGACCATAGTAGGGGACCCAAGGAATTCTCTTTTTCATGTACAGTAAAACTCTGCACAGTAAGGACCAAGCTGCCCCATCTGTTTCCATAGTGCTTCAAAAACCTGCAAAACCTATTTGAGCAAGGGCAACCAAGGAGCAAAAGGAAGGAGTGCATAAACCCAGGGACGGACAGATCTGTTTCGCTTTCTATAATATTCACATTTTTTTTAGCGTAAGTTCATTCCCTCCCGTTTCCACATCAGTTTGAAAATAATAATAATTAAAGTCCACATGAATTCCTACGCATTTTGGTGTGCTATTTCCCCAAACATATGCACTTTTTGCAATTTTGCATATATTTTTTTGCATTTCCCCCCCCCCCCTAATATATTACTTTTTGCATGACTGAGCCAGTGTGGCGTAGTGGTGAGAGTGTTGGACTGGGACTCGGGAGATCCGGGTTCTAGTCCCCACTCAGCCATGAAGCTCACTGGGTGACTTTGGGCCAGTCACTGACTCTCAGCCTTACCTACCTTACAAGGTTGCTGTGAGGATAAAAGGGAGAGGAGCAGGAGGATTATGTAAGCCGGCTTGGGTTCCTTGCAGGAAAAAAAAGTGGAATATAAATATTAATATAATAAATTAATTAATACATTTCCCCTAATGTAACATTTCTGCATGCAATTTCCCCTAAAGTATGCATATTTTGATTTGAGAACTGCATTGCAACATTTGGAGAGGTGAAAAAGCCAAAGGATAATTGCATTCCAGTTTGCATGTGAGTTTGGGAAATGTGAATTAGGTCGGTTGAGTTCATATTAAAATGCAAACCAAACAAATGCCGACCCCATCCCTACACTGCAAGAAACGCAATGCCTCCATCATAAACTTCCAACTCTCTTAAGGCCTGTTGTCCTGTCTCTAGCCGCAACTTGTCACCATAAAATCTCTGCGTCTGACTTTAAGCTCCCTCCCTATATCCTGTTCCAGTGGGGTCAGGATCCTTGGATGCCCACGGACGCCTTGCTGACTCCCAGACGCCGCTGAGTGACACACATGCAGAGAACTTTGCACCTTTTCACAATGACACAATGACATTTGTCTATGCTCAAGGAGCGTCTCCAGCAACACCAATTGGGCCGCTCAACAAGATCTGCCACGGATGGCCTTCTCCTTGTCCCTTCAGCCAGAGCAGCTAGACTGGTGGGGACGAGGAAGAGGGCCTTCCCTGTGGCGGCCCCCGTACTGTGGAACTCTCTCCCGAGTGACCTCCGCCATGCCCCCTCCTGGATGAGCTTCCGCCGCGCATTAAAAACCTGGTTGTTCAGGCGGGAATATGGGGTGGGTTAAGAATTTATAATTTTTATATTGTTTTAAATGTATTTTATTGTTTTTATTCTGTGTGCATCGCCCAGGCCAGATGGGCGATAAATAAATAATATAAATATAAATATAAATATAAATATAAATATAAATATAAATATAAATAAATAAATAAAATATATGCTCTCCCCCATTCCCCGCAAGCTATGATTTTCTGCCGAGGGGTTTCGTTTCATCTCTTCCTGCCCAGAGTTTTCCTCGGCACTGTCTCTCCATCGAAGGCCACATTCTGATTGCCCATAAAAGCAGGCTTTGGGAAGGAGGAATTTTCCACCATCACCTTTGTGAGAACTGTGCAAGTGCTTCCTGTTGATTCAGGGTTGTTGCTTTTTAAAGGCTGTATTTGCCCAGGGCGGGGGCAACAACAGAGTCATTAGTTCAGAACAAAGTGGCCGGTGGCCAGAGATTTAGGGCCTGTCTACGTCTAAAGGCCCCCAAGTGAAGGCCGGAAGGGCTGTAAAGTGTAGCACTGCTTCAAATATGGGTCTGCCACAATGCATGGAAAGTCATCACGACAGTGCCAACTGCTGCTGGAAAACCTTGAGATAGGGCAGGATACAAGAGCTGCCCATTATTCCAGGAGGTGTGCATCAATTTGCCTTATATGCAGAGAGATCAAATTCCGCAAGACTCCCTAGGAAGGACTCAGGAACAGCTTCTTTTCTTAGTTGGACCATAGGAAGCTGCCTTACACTGAGTCAGACCATTGGTCCATCTAGCCCAGTATTGCCGACACTGGCTGGCATAGGCTCTCCAGGGTTTCAGGCAGGATTCTTTCCAAGCTCTACCTGGAGGCCGGGGATCGAACTGGGGGGGACCTTCTGCCTGCAAAGCAGGTGCTCTGTCACACTGAGCGATGGTTCCTCCCTGTAGCACCTGGCACTCCAAGGTGGTCACCCATCCAAGTACTAACCAGGCCCGACCCTGCTTAGCTTCCGAGATCAGACAAGATTGGGCTGCTCCAGATGTACATGATGTAGTAGCAGTAGTAGCATTTATTTATTTCAGAAAATTTCTATACCACTTTTCTTTAAAAACACACAAAACAAAAACAATTCCAAAGCAGTTCACAAGATAAAATCATGATAAAGGACCATGAAACCCATCAATAAAACAATAAAAGGGTAATAAAACGATAAAATATCTAATCAAAATAACAGGAGTAGCCGGCAATGCTAACCGTCAGGGAAATGTGCAGGCGAACGAATGTGTCTTAAAGTGTCAGTGGAAATACTCCACGCTAGGAGCCCACCTGATCTCAGTGGAGAGATCATTCCACATGGTGGGTGCCACAACAGAGAAGGCCGAGCTCCGCACCATGAGCGAGTGAACATCAGTAGGCTGTGGTAAGGTAAGCAAGGCCTCCCCTTCAGGATGTAAAGACTTGGGCAGCCTATGCGGGAGAGAAGGCAGTCTCTTAGATAACCTGGTCCTGAGCTGTTTAGGGCCTTATAAACCAGCAATAACACCTTGAACACGGCTCGGTAGGTAACTGTAGGCCGCCAGTTGCAGAGCTCTCAGCACAGGAGTCTTCTGTGTGTGGTAAGAAGCTCCATTGAGAAATCTAGCAGCCGCATTCTGCACTAGCCATAGCTTCTGAACCCATCTCAAGGGCAGTCCCACGTAAGGCGCATTTCAGTAGTCCATTCCTGATGTTATCAATGCATGGATCACTGTGTGGCCAGGCTATCCCTGTCCAGGAACTGGTGTAGCTGTCATACCAGCTGGTGATAGGTGCTCTTTGCCACCAAGGCCACTTGAGCCTCGAGTGACAGAGATGAATCTGAGAGCGCACACACACACACACACACCCAGACTTTATACCTGTCCATGGGGAGGGAATGCAACCCCATTCAGGACAGGCAAATTACCGGGACCCGGGAACTGGCCACCCGCAGAGCCTCCATCTTACCAGCATTCAGTTCCAGTTGGTTGGCCCTCATCCAGCCTACCACAGCATCCAGACACCAGTTCAGGTCATGCATGGCCACACCTGACTCGAGGGTAATAGCGAAATAAAGCTGGGTGTCATTTGCATGCTGCTGGACACCTTGTCCAAATCCCCCAATGACTGTACCCAATGCCTTCATAGACATACTAAAAAGCACTGGTGGCAGGATCGTGCCCTGTGGCACGCAACAGCACAATTGCCAAGGGGCTGAGACGCAATCCCCCAATGCCACTCTTCTTTGGAACCAACCCCACGGGTAGGAAAGGAATGGAACTACTACAATACTCCAACTTCCCCTTACTTACTCCAGCTTCACAGAGCTGGTCCAAGAGGATACCATGATTGACGGTATCGTAAGACACAGAGATCAAGGAGAAGCAGCTGGTTCACTGTTCACTGCTGTGGCCCATGCTGGCTCAGCTTGTCTGAGCGTGGAAAGCTAAGCAGGGTCAGGCCTGGTGATTACTTGGATGGGAGACCCCTCCTCTAGTTTCCTGCATTGAACAGGGGGTTGGACTCGATAGCCTTGCAGGCTCCTTCCAACTCTATGATCTATGAATCTATGTCCCTTTCATGATAAAGGCCATGCATCCGGGCAACCAAGGCCAAATCTGTCCCCAAACCAGCCCTGAACTGAAATGGGCACAGATAGGGAGGGCTTTTTTTTTTATTTTTAGGAGTGGTCGCACAATCGCCTGTTGAAAAGCGGCTGGTACCGCTCTCTCACATAAACTCCCTGGACTCACCCGGCCAAGCCTCCCCAGCTAGACCTAATCAGCCACGATGGGCAAGAGTGGAGGGAGCATGTGATCGGCCACATCTCTGACAGGGTCTTGTCCACATCATCAGGGCCTCATCCACTGAAATTGATCCCGCAAAACTGGGTAAGTTGGTGCATCGGACTTCGGCTGAATCCAATGAACACCCCTAGAGAAATGATACACACCTAACCTATTACACACACACACACACACACACACACACGTTTCATTTGCATAATTTATTCCTCTCTTGCTAAACATGGGGAGGAGAATAAAGAGCTATGCAATGAAGCCACACCCCTGAGACTTCTGTGATGCTCTTAGTTCCCCTTCTGGTTTCTGGGGTTTCCCCAGGCGTCGCTTACTCGTTTCCAACATTCATGACCTTAAGGGCTAGAAACTTGTTTCTTCTTTCTTTTTTTTGAAATATTAAAGCTGAGGTTGTCGGGGTGCTGAATTGTGATTTCAGCCTCCAATTCCATGCATGGGAGGTGTGATTGGGGACGTGTGGAAGAATCCAAACAGCCCTGAATATAAGAATGGTGTACTGCTGAACTTATGGGGAAGCCAGAGAGGGCCTGCCCCCTTACCTTTTGTGATGCCCTAGTGATGCCACCCTTAGCTACTGCTTTTTAGAAGGCTACGGAGTGGTGGTGGTGGTGGTGGTGGGGATTGTGTGATTTGGCTAAAACTGGAACCAGGAGTTGGAGCTTGCGGATTTCATTAAGCACCTTCCTAGATTTCTCCCCAAAATTTGAACACTGGGATTGTGATGATGGACTTGTCTGCTCTTCCCTGCACTGTGTGAATGAAACTCTTCTCATTAGCCCAGGCCCTGGCACTCATCAGCTGAATGACACACCGCTATGAATCACCCCTCGTGCACACACCTGTGTGCCAACAAACACAGATGACACAATTCTTCACGTGAGCACAAAGGCCCAGAGACCGCTGCCGAGAAAACATTCATTTCCTGCTCTTCAGGCCCCTTGGCCTGAGCCAGCAGCACAGAGACCACTTCCTGCTCTGTGGGCCTGGGATGCTGAAAGCTCTGGTAGCCCCATCTGCTAGCCAACTAGGCTAACCTGCACAAACAGGCTCCCAGGGAAGACCCCCCCCCCCAAATAGCCCATTGATGATTCTAGTCTCTTTTCTGTGTCAGCCGCCACCTCAGGGCCACAGCCCATGTCGTTCCGACTGCCCAATGGGAGGGAGCGCGACCTCTCCAAAAACTGCATGCGCACAATGGGCCAGTGAAAAGTCTCACAGCACAGGAGGAGCCAGGAACAGAGGCGAGAAGGTTAAAAAAAACACCAAACAGTGCCAAAGGCACATATCGTAAGTAGAGCTGAGGTGCCGTGTGATTGAGAGAATGCCTTAAAATAAGTGTTGTGTTTGCTTGTTTTACCAAAGATCAGTGCACCCACTTACACATCGTGTGCCCCGATAACGGGAAACCAGGCAGAAAGATTAGATCAACAACAGCGGAAGCAGCGATGCTGCAGGAGATTGTCAGGATAAAGATGAAAGCGAGCCTCAACTACATAACACCAAAGCGGAAGATTGCAAGGCAATTGTGATGGAAAGTGTGAAGAAAGGGGACTCTGCCAACCGGTCCTTTTTTCAAGACCAGAGATCAAAGTGCAAAACTGCCAGCCTTAGCTCTGCAGTCTTGACCTGATTCTCTCAGGCCCTTGCCCTTGTCTATACTCTGGATTTAGCACTGGACCACAGAGTAACCACATACTCCATGTGGGGTAAAACCAGGAAGGTTTATTCAAGGTAAACAACAGATTACAACAAAAGGTGGGAAATGAGGGAAGGAGACAAGGTGGGAAGACACTTTGGTACATACACAGTAGAGCTACAAAATAACAACGCTTGTTCCTTCACTATTAATCACTACCCAGGCCTACTCTTTACCTGGGGGTTGTCTGGTCCTCTCCAGGGCTTGCCTCAGCAAAAACCCTACCCCATGCTTCTTCATGTGCAACAGACCCCAACAACAACCTTAAAAGCCACGGCAGGCCGTATAGATTCTCCCCCCCCTACTTTCAGCAGCCCAGGGGTCTTCAGCCAATCAGGACGAACTTCACCTGGCCAGGCAGGGGGGTGGCTCATGACTACAGGGCTTGGCCCACATTTGCATGTCAAAGGGCTTGGCAATGGCTGTGGCACGTAGCCATCAAGATGGGGAGCCTCTGAGGCGCCATCTAAGCTATGTACGTTTTACATTCCCCACCCCACCCCACCAGCTGGGATTATACTTGCTTACACATGAGGAGGTGTGAGTGTGTGTGTGTGTGTGTGTGTGTGTGTGTGGTGCAGGAAACTCTTGAGGCTTTTTCCTTCCCAGAAAGGGAAGGTCAATGTGGCCCAAAGAGGAAGGCCCACCAGGCGCTCTGTAACTTCCGGTGCACCTGGAGGCTCGCCGTTCCCTGAACCACTGCCAGCACCACTTGTGCTCTTGCAAGCGTGGACCAAAGATCAATAAGCCGGTTGTAACCTATCGATCCTCTTAAGACCTTTGAGTGTCCTCTAATATCCTTGAGCAGAAAGTGCGGGTAATAAGAACCACTGCAGGGACACTGCTGAGTGGTTCTGCATATGTCTCGTGGCCAGTGCTTTTTTTCTGGAGAAAAACTCTTGGATTACATTTCCTCGGGAGTAGATGGCGATTAAATTGTAATGCAATTAATAGAAGAAAAGGTGCTGGAACTCAGTTCTGGTGAGTTCCACCATTAAAAAAGCCCTGCTCGCGGCAGATAGCTGATGCCGGCGGGGGTACCTTCTTGCCCTGCGGTATTGCAGTGCCTGTCTGGACGGGGTGGAACATGAACCAGGAGCAGTGCTGACTCCCACGTTTTTTTGAGGGCCCTTGGGCAAGACACCCCCAATGGGCCCCCTCCCTCAGTGAGTCGATCTTCTCACCGCCAACTTCACCAGATGATGCTGTCGCTCCTCATCCTCTTTCTCACCACTGGCTGGTAGCACTTGCTTGCTTGACCGTCAGAGAGCAAGTCGGCCGTGTGGTGTAACAATTGGATAGAGTCGAAGTTGGTACCCCTAGTTACTAGTTGCACCAACCCCAGACTACCCCCCCAGAGGTGCTAGGATCTTTTGCTGCAGTCTAACGTGTGTGGGTTGTAAGTGTAGGTTCTCTACTTATCTCTATACTAAAACAGATAGGTTAGACACATTAGGACAGTGTTCTCCAACCTTGGGTCCCCAGATGTTTTTGGCCTACAACTCCCAGCATGCCCCAGCCAGCTACACTGGCTGGGGCATGCTGGGAGTTGTAGGCCAAAAACATCTGGAGACCCAAGGTTGGAGAACACTGCATTAGGAGATACAAGGATGCTTTTATTACATGAAGGACAGAACAGATGCAGAGTCTTTGCTACTAATTCGCTTGTGTTTAAGTTATGATTAAGCAGCAAGGCAGCAATTGTACACTCACTCACACTCACACTTTCTATTAAAGAAAAAAAAAAACCCTGTGACTATAGAGAGCAATAGAGCATGGGGAGGGAAGAACCTCAGGCCCTATTCTAACACGGAGGAAAAGAAAGCAAAACCAATGAGCCATATACCCATCTTGAATTGTTGCGTTCCGATGCGGCTGAGTCTTATGATGTCATGTTGATGGCAAGGGTGAGCTTCAAGAGAGAGCCAGGCCAGCTTCCATTCAAAACTCCTCAATTTTTATACAGTTTTTCTCTCATTCTGCCCTACGAAGAGGGGAGGGGCTCCTTCTAGTGAGCAAGTAATTCCTGACCTATTTTGAACTAATCTCCCTATTGTTTTATTGGGTTTCTTTTACTAGTCGGACATTTCTTCCTGTTTATCTCTTACTCTTTTCTTAATCTGTAAACTCATCATCCCCTTAACTATATTGACATAGCCTGTAGTCTGATTCCCCCGCTGGGTGTGTACACACAATCCCCTTCCGACTAATATCTCCCACTTTAAAGTACTTATTTACATGTCATCTCTAATTCAGTGTTCTCCAACCTTGGGTCCTCAGATGTTTTTGGCCTACAACTCCCAGCATGCTCCCAGCCGGGGCATGCTGGGAGTTGCAGGCCAAAAACATCTGGGGACCCACGGTTGGAGAACACTGCTCTAATTCAACGTCGGCATTCATCCATCCCTCTGTCACGTATCCTTGCACTCTCAATCCAGGGGTTACTCCAGTTCATACCGGACGACGACGTCCTAGAAACCAACGTCCCAGGCCTGCATGAATTCTTATGACTCTTTCCACAAGAGCAGTTGTTATACCATTCATTACAGTGGCATCCGCTGCTGCTCCTTCTCACCACCACCGCTGTTGCCTGGCCAGAGCGAGAGGCAGGTGAACAAGCAGGTTGCAGCCGTGAAGAGGAGGAGCAACTCCAGCGGGCTCGTCTCAGTGAGCCCCTGCTGGGCTCTGGGCCCTCTGCAGGTGCTCAAGCATGCTTACCCTTGGAGCCTTGGCCATGCTTGGCCATGACATCTGGTGGGTTTGTGGGAGGGAGGGAGGAGTTATTCTCTAGTTTGGATTTTAATCTGAGCCAGAAAAGGAGTCGGGGGCCATAATACTCGCCCTCCTAATGGAGGTGAACATTGGGTGTTGCCAGAATTGGTAATCTGAGACTCGAACGGATGAACTTCGGTGGCCTGTCTAGTTGGTAGCCATGGAGATCCACTGTGTGAAACGGAACAGCGGGGGGGGGGGGGGGGCGCGCCCCCAGAAATGGAGTTCTTCCAGCGGCTTTTATGCATACCCACTGACAGCTGCTTCTGTATCGTTCCCTTCTCGACCTGAAAATAAATTTCCGAAGACACCTTAAAGTCTCCTGCAGCAGCCTCTCCTTCAAGGGAGACTGAAAAGGTTGCCCTGAACATCATGCCAGTGCGTGATGAGAGATGAGAAAAATGAATACTTTAACGCACAATGATAAATCCAGCGATGGGCCGTGCATATGTAAAGATGCCTGGAATGTACTACTGACCCTCTCTGCCGCAGTGCTTTTCAAAGGTGCTTCGGTGCTCCTGCGCCACCTCGGAAGCGGGTGTTTGGCAGGAGTGAGCCAAAGGTTCAAGTATTTGAGCTTTCAGCTGTGAGTGTGGTTCCAGGAAGGCTGGCATGCCCCTGCCCATGGGCAAAGTGTTATATTATAGCAGTAAGTATGTGAGGGGAGGAGGGGGTGTGAGAGGAGTGTGGAATGTCGAGATGTCTGCTGATTGGCTGAGAGAGTGAGAAGGCGGGGTGAAGCCTGTGATATATAAGCCTGTGATATATAGGAGGAGAGTCTGAAGGGAGTCTGGGGAAGAGAGAGAGGGCTGAGAAGTCTGAAAGAGAGAGAGAGGGGGTTTTCAACGTTTAGAATCTATTAATATTATCTATTTCCCTACCCTTATGTGGAGGAAGGGGGGGCTGGCTGGCCTGCCACACCCCCACCCTTTCCTACTCCAAAGGAACCAAGACCCCCAGAGATCTCAAGGTACCAGATTGCCAGCCTCAGCTGTCTGCAATCCTACTTGGATCTCTGTTGAGGGACTCGCCTTTAATTCTGTAACCTGGATTTAGATACTGAACTCACAGAGTACTACAAAACCCATGTGGGGTAAAACCAGGGCAAGGTTTATTCTGGTAGCATTTTACAACAAGATTAGGGAAATGAGAGAAGCACACAAAATAAAGAGAGAGACACGTTAGTACACAGTAAAGCTGCAAAACAATAAAACCTGATTCCTTAATATCTCTCAGGCACACACCTGTTACCTGAAGGGCGTTCTCTTCAAGGGTTAAATCCAGCACAGCCTCGCTGCCCGAGGGAGATTACCACACCTACCCGAAGGTCCGAGATGGGTAAAACTCCCACAAGGCTTGCCTTTACTAGAGCCCTCAATCCAGCTAATTTCACCAGGAGCTGCCTGGGGTCCTTGGCTTACCGCCATTACCACAGCCGGGTAGAACAAAGACCAAAACCCACGCTTTGGGAAATATACCTTTTTCCCCCCCTCCCCTCCTCTGCTGCCTCTTAGCCAATCACCATGAACCTCACCTGGCCAGGCAGGGGGAAGGGAACTCATGACTCATGGCTTGAACTATTTACATATGAAAGCCCTAGGCCAGCTTCTCCAGGCATCTAGGCGCCGAGGCTTTCGTTTCCTCCCAGCCCCCTCAACTGGCCCCACTTGGCTTACACATGAGGAGGCGTGTGTGTGTGTGTGTATGTGTGTGTGTGTGTGTATGTGCATGCATGCATGCAGGAACCCCCAAGGGCCCCTTTCTCCATACGCTAACTATGCACACCCCACCCCAGCCGGTTCACACATGAGGTGTGTGTGTGTGTGTGTGTGTGTGTGTGAACCCCCCCAAAGGCTCTTTTCTTCACACCTTAATTGTAACTAAATAAACTTGTTTCCTGTTAAAACTTAGAAGGAGTGGTCTGAATAAGTTACCCTGAAGGGGTCGGTGGCAGCGGAGGATAAAAGAGAGTGTTGATTTTTGAAGCGCTTGCAGAGGTGGTGGGCTGTTCAAGGTGGAGGCGGAGGGAGGACTGACAAAGGCATTCTGAGAGGCAGCGTGGCATAGTGGTTAGAGTGTCGGACTGGGACTTGGGAGATCCGGGTTCTAGTCCCCGCTCGGCCATGAAGCTCACTGGGTGACTTTGAGCCGGTCACGGACTCTCAGCCTCACCTACCTCACAGGGTTGTCGTGAGGATAAAATGGAGAGGAGGAGGAGTATGTAAGCCACCTTGGGTTCCTTGCAGGAAAAAAGGCGGGATATAAATAAATAAATAAATAAATAAATTTAATGGAGGAAGACAGCAAGCTGCCCGGATGACGTCTTTATCTTGTTACCATTTAGGGGGATAGGTTTTTTAAAAGTTAAGGCAAGAAAGGTAATACTGAAAGGCAGGGCCGAAGCTTGGTTGTGGAGTACACTTCACTGGCTCTCAGAGATCCAGGGCATCCTAGCCTAGGCAAATTTAGGGATAGGCAGATCTATCCAGTCCATGTCGGTTTCTCATATGTCCATTCACAAATCCGTTCTGTTTCGCTTCTGCATAAATCTTCCATTTAAAAACAACAACAACGACAATTCGCAATTGAACATTGTTTTTTTCACAAAAAACACAATTTTCTATGCGTCTTACCCTGAAATACAACGTTTTGTATACATTTTAATCCAAAGATATATACATTTCTGTATACATTTTTATATGTGTTTTGAACCAAGAGCTGTGTCTGTATCACAAAATTCAAATAAGAGCAAAACCCGAATGATAACGGCGTCCCAACCCCTGTGTTAGCTCAGAAAATGTGGAATCGGGTCAGTTTGCTTAAAGATGCAGACCAAATGAAACTCTCCAACTTCCCTATGCGGTGATAGGTCAGGCTTCAGGATACTTTTGGAAACTTATTTTCCTTGTATCAATGTACCCTGCTGTCCAGAACTTGTGAGATTTGCTGGATCCAATTAGAGAAGCAGTGTTAGAGCAGAACAAGCAACATTCTTCACATTGAATAGCTGGTCCAGGCTCTTGACATAGAACTGCTTGTGTAGTTAAAATAGCAGCTATTTGTTTGATAGACAGAGATTTGTGCTCCCCGATGTGAAGAACTACCAGTCCCAGAGTTAAGAACATAAGAAGAGCCATGCTAGAACAGACCGAGGGAACATCTAGTCCAGCATTCTGTTCACACAGCAGCCAGCCAGCTGCCCCAATGGGAAACCCACAAGTAGGGGAGGTTGGCTGCTATTTCAGTGGGGCTCCTTTTCCATTACAGGTTTTATTTGGAGCTTCATGGCAACTTTCCATGGCGCTGAACCCCATCCCCAAAGATAGGTTCACCACCATGGAGCGTCATGGATCGCTCCTCTGAAGTTCCAAATAAAAGCTGCAAAACCTGTAATGGAAAAGGAGACCCACCAAAATAGGAGTCACCGGCCACTCCTGCCCACAAGCAGGGCATGAGTGCAACAGCACCCTCCCGCCCATGTTCCCCGGCAACTGGTGTACATAGGCATACTGCCTCTGATACTGGAGGCAGCATGTAGCCATGAGGACTAGTAGCCGTTGATAGCCTTCTCCTCCGTGAATTTGTCCAATCCCCTTTTAATGTTCCTTGTACATAGGCAGAAGGGAGGTAAGATGGTAGGAGAGATAAAGCAGAATAATAATTAGGGCCACTAAGGGTGTAATCCTATGCATGTTTAGACAGAAAAAAAGTCCTACAACTCCCAGCATGCCCCAGCCAGAATTGCTGGCTGGGGCAATCTGGGAGTTGTAGGACATTTTTTCTGCCTAAACATGCATAGGATTGCGCCCTAAGAGGGTTTACAGGCCAAAATATACATGAATAAATGTCTAGTTCAATGGTATCCTTCAGATCTTTCTAAGAATTCCTTTGAAGTGTCCATAGCTCCGTGGATTATTTCCACATTGCCATTGACTGTGGCAGAAGCTGACTCTTCTTCAGGGCCAGGCTGGATGGACCATTAAGCAAAAAGAGCAAAAAGAGATGTTTGGAGGCACGGTAGAAAAGCCCCCATGTGGGGGTAATTTCATAAATGTTGAGAACATACTGTTCAAGTGAAAACAGAAACTTTTATTTCATCACTCATGAGACTGTATGCATGGGTCGGGATCGTGGCAGGCTTGTGGGAGGGGCCCTTCTCCGTTACGAGTTTGGGCCCGCTGAAAAGTCCCACCCCCATGAAATAGTTGGTTTACTTTTGGGGGGCTGAAATGACTATCTGTATGTATGCATGTATGTATTTGAGCTCCCGTGCCCATAGAATTTTGTGTGTGTTTGAGTGTGTGTATATATGTGCGTGCGTGTGTGTATATATATATATATATAATATCTAGATAATATCCTTCTGCACAAATGTTTTATATCTCTTTGCTGCTTGTCAAAAGAAGCAGGGAAAGGGAGACCTGGGAATGAGAGAGGTCAGAACTGGAATGGGTGGGAATATACTTTTCAGCTAGGAAATTCCTGGTTGGTGTGAAAAATAAATATCCCTCTCAGTGAAATAAGGGCTTTGGCAGACACCAGAGGAAACACCGCCCTGCTCTGGCAGGAGCTTCAGCCGCTTGTCTGCCCACAGCCTCTGGCCCTTCACATTTCCTGGCACCCAAACAGGATTGTGATGACACTATCTTGGTGGACTCCGACGATGATGTGGGGGGGGGGCGGTCCCTGACTCGGCCAGGCCTGGGGCTGCCGCCGCTTCTGATCCCCAGCCCGGGAACAGGCCACCGGGACGGCGGGTGTGGAAGGAGACGCAGCTGATATCAATGCGCCGCTGAGGTTGCCTGGCCATCCTGTAAAATCGAGGGCGTTCTGTATATTCAGGGAAATCTCCCAGTTCCACTTTGGCTGGATGTGGGGAGAGCACGTCTGCCTGATAAGCCGTTTCCTCACCGACTCGCTTCAAGTACGTTCCATCATTGGAAAAGGCCACGGCAGGGCGTCCTCTTTCTATTCAACTTATTGGTGCGTGCGTGGAAAAATGAGGCCTGTTATCACATGGACATATGACCCTGCCTTCTACGCAGTCAGACCACTAGTCCATCCGGCCCTATGCTGCCTGTGCCAACTGGCAGAAGCTCTCCACGGTTCCAGGCAGAGGCCTTTCACAGCCCCGCTGCCTGAGATCCGCACAAAGCTTTATCCTTTTAACTTCTCTTTCCTTTTGATTTTTCCATATGTTGTTCACCAATTTCATAATCTCTTCCAAAGATGTGTGTGCATCTGTGCAATTCCCCCCCCCCCGCTCTGTAGATTTCGCACACCCTTGCTAATTTAGAGATATATGAAATGAGTGCGTGCATAACATCTGGCCATGAAGAAGAGGTGAGCAGCTCTTAGGAAGAGATCTGCTTTGTTTTAGTTATCGTTATTTATGTATTATTGATTTATTTATTATATTTATACCCCGCCATTTTCCCCTGCAAGGAACCCAAGGCGGCTTACATAGTCCTCCTCCTCCTCTCCATTTTATCCTCGCAACAACCCGGTGAGGTAGGTTAGGCTGAGAGTCAGTGACTGGCCCAAAGCCACCCAGTGAGTTTCATGGCCGAGTGGGGACAACACTCTAACCTCTGTACTACACTGGCACCCTAGCAGTTCACTTCTTCTGAAAGGTACCTTACCTCCCATAATAGATGGACGGACGGACGGATGGATCACTCTCTCTAACAGTGAACTCAGCTGGTGAGTATCCTGGCTGACCAGCTGGAACCCTGAGCAGGAGACGTCCTATTTTATTTGGTCGGGAGGTGAGAATATACGTCAACATTTTGTTGCAGGCTCCATGCGGCTTCTGCAGGAAGGTTCTGAGACGGTTCTGTAAAGGAAGGATGATTAAAAGCTACGGGGAGGTTACAGGGGATCCAGCAGAGCAATAAATTTGGAGCAGGCACATCAACCATTTCTGTGGGAACTGGCACAGGCGTGAAAGGGGGACCGATACACTGCACTGTAGAAGGAGGGAAGTGGCTTTTCCCTAGGGAATTCTCCGGTGTTTCTCCTCTCCCACCCCCCACTCCCCAGATTGGAACAAGATCTCCTCTTTTTTCCCCTTCTCCCTTGACTCTCCAAGGCTGCGTGGATCTAGAATTGGCCTCCACAGTCACTTAGGGACCCATCGCTAGAGTCTACACAATTTTCTTTAGAATTTCCTCCTTTTAAAATCTCCTTTTTGTAAATTTTTTTACCCTGGAAGACAATCTTACTCGGTCACGAGTGATCGCCTGATGATGATGATGATGATGATGATGATGATGATGATGATGAATCCATGCATAGGAACCAGAGGGCAAAGGTGCCACTTGGTCATTCCGAACACATCGGGGCAGTCACCATTGATGCAGAGAGCCTGGGGGGGGGGGGGGGACACTGCCTGGCTGCAATCCTAAGGAACCCGCAAGCCAGTTCAAGCAACTGTTGGGCAGCACAGACCAGCCGCACACAAGTGCCACTTGAAGATCTTGGTGCATGCTCATTACAGGCCTGCAGCCAATATGATTGCAGTCTCCTCCTCGATGTGTGTGTGTTTTACTGGCCCTGCTCCAGCACTTTACAGTAGGCTGGCTCTTAAACGGTTTGCAAAAGAAGCTTTTTTCACACTGCTTATCTACATTCCAGGAAAAGTGTTGTTTGCTCAATTTTTATATGTCAGCCTGCCGTTAAAGGCAGAGCAGGGCCAGGTGTGTGTGTGTGTGCCTTTTTTTAAAAAAGCGGCAACCATGGCATCCAGTAACCGGCTTTAGAATAAGCGACCGCAGCAAGAAAAAAAGCCATGGTACGAAGCCTCAGGAGAGCAGGATGGGTTTATAAAGCATCTTGGGAAAGTCGGCAAGTGGCCCCATCTATTCCTTTTAGGAGGAACAAGTGGGCATTTGTTGGACTCCAAGCGAAGGAAGCCTCACTTCCTGCTTGTTGCCCTTGGCCGGTGACACTTGCTCTCACAACAGCGCCCAAAGTCATGAGGGGACAGCCTTGTCTTTCCGAAATGCACACAGGAGGGCACCTTCTCGGAATTTCAGCTCCTCTTGTGATGCAGCCTCGCAGGGAGAACAGAAAGAGCCGAGTGACATCCTCTTGGACCATCAGGCCTGGAATACCGTGAGGTGAGAGGAGCCTCCAAGCTTTGCATTGCTCTCATAAGTCAATGCAAAGGAGCGGAAAACAAAATCCAAGCGTTCTCATTGCTTTATTAGTTATTAAATGTATTAAGATAATTTTAATCACATAACGTGATGTGTCTGTGTCTGTGTGTGCGCGTGTGCGTGCGTGTTATTTATTTATTTGATATATATCCCACCTTTCCACCAAAAAATGGTACTCAAGGCAACTAACAAATAATAAAACCAAGATATAATATACGCTCTACGTGGGGTTACCCTGGAAGACGGTTCGGAAGTTGCAGCTGGTACAGAATGCAGCAGCTCGCCTGGTTAAAGGCTGCCGCCGGCATGATCACATCACTCCAGTGCTCAAAGAGTTGCACTGGCGACCAGTTGTTTGCCGAGCCGAATTCAAGGTGTTGGCGTTGACCTTTAAAACCCTGTACGGCTCCGGTCCAGTTTATCTCAAGGAGCGCCTCCAGCAACATCAAGTAGGCCGCTCAACAAGATCTGCCACGGACGGCCTTCTCCCTGTCCCATCAGCCAGAGAAACCAAGCTGGTGGGGACTAGGAGGAGGGCCTTTTCTGTGGCAGCCCCCAATTTATGGAACTCTCTCCCCCCCCAGTGACCTCCGCCATGCCCCTTCCTTGATTAGCTTCCGCCGTGCATTAAAAACGTGGCTTTTCAGGCGGGAATATGGGGTGGGTTAGGATTTTTAAGTTTTGTACTGTTTTTTAATTGTGTTTTATACTGTGTGTGTGTGTGTCCCCTTGTATTTTATTGGACTGTACATCGCTCAGAGTGGCCGGATGTCTGGCCAGATGGGCGATACATAAATATAATCAATAAATTATATAGAGAGAGGGGAGAGAGAGAGAGAGAGAGAGAGAGAGAGAGAGAGAGAGAGAGAGAGAGAAGGCTGAAGCAATGGCCGGCAGTAGGGAACCTCGCTGCTCCTGAGCAGGGTCCCCTGGGATGCCCGTGGGAGGATAGAGGGGGGAGGAGGAGGCACCCTACCCCCAATGTGTCCAATCGTCTGTCGGGCGCATCGGGGGTAGGGTGGCTCACATAAGCCACACGACGTAGCTTTCCACGCCGTTTGGCCTGTCGTGTCGTGTGAACATTCCCAATATCGTCGAGCAGAAGGGCCCTGAAAGTCAGTGGCTTTTTACACACCGTGGAATGGATTCACGACGCAGGCGGAAACCTAAGAACGCCTCGAGATGGATGGCTCCCGGCGCTACCAGTCCAAAGGCATTGTGTGCGGCTGCTCTGTCTTTCCCCTCTTCGTGGATTTTTTTTTGCGTGGTGAGAAAAAAAAAAAAAAAGGTGGACGAAATGGTGGGAAATCCCTGGAGGGTTACACAAATGGAAGATGTCATTGTCTGGAGTCCCTTGCAAACTTCTGTGGACGAGGCAAGGTGATTGCGCCATAAAAGCCTGGTCTGGAAGCACCCGCAGCAGACTCCCAAGTGCTGGATCGCACCAGCTCCTCCTGGGAGCAATGAGAGGAGGGCCACTTTCTGTTAAGGTTCAGTCCAAATCTCCCTCCTCCCAAAATTTTTCTCAGCCCTGTCCGTGGGAGGTGATGATGGGGAAGGTCCCTCCGAGTTTTTCAGGGGATAAAATCTCATGATTGGGGAGCTGGTGCATGGAGCTGGGCATCTTCCTCTTTCTTTGTTGACACCACAGGTGGCAGCAACACTGAAGGCCTTCATCCAGTTGTCCAGCCACCATTTTGTCCCCCACCCCCAATGCCTTGGATATAGCATCGTTCAGGGGCTGTGTGTGTGTGTGTGTGTGTGTGTGTGTGTGTGCATGCAGCAGCGGTGGAATTTGTGGCTGCCACACCAAAATGGTGACCCTTCCACAATGCATCGGGTAACCCATGTGTCCTCTTTTACAGAAGACAGTCCTCTTTTTGAAGCCTGCCAGAGGACAGTCCTCTTTTTGAGGGCAGGTAACCATGCGTCCTCTTTTACAGGGGACAGTCCTCTATCTGAAGGCTGCCTCCTCTCTTTGAAAACATCCTCTATTTCAGTGTTCTCCAACCTTGGGTCCCCAGATGTTTTTGGCCTACAACTACGCTGGCTGGGGCATGCTGGGAGTTGTAGGCCAAAAACATCTGGGGACCCAAGGTTGGAGAACACTGCTCTATTTGACGGGCTGCCCTGTCCGATTCTGGTTTAAAGATAAAGAACCAAAAGAACTGTGGCCTGAATGCAGTTAACACCTGAACTGCAGACTGAACAGGCAGGCACACACAGCTCCCCTGGCTGCAGTCTTCCACATCATCATCATCATCATCATCAATTTTATTTCTATACCTCCCAATAGCCGAAGCTCTCTGGGTGGTGTACAACAATTTAAAAAATACAATATAAAATACACAATAAAACATTATAAAAAATTTAAAAACCAAATTTAAAATAACACAAATAGCTAAAAACAAGTTAATACAACGTGACCAGTAGAAAAGTTAAAAATAGCCCACCTCCCACCATGCTCGTTCCAGAGTTGGGGGGCTGAGACATTATGGAGAGATGTTTCGCCTTTCTATTTAAATTATAATCATTATTTCTAAATTTGCACACACACACACACACACACACACATATGTGTGTGTGTGTGTGTGTGTGTGTGTGTAAATTTTATGCAGATCACTGTCCTCTTTGGTCCTCTTTCTTGGTGATGTGTGTCGTCTCTTTTGGCAAGTCATAAGTGGCCACCATAACAATGCCACAGAAAAATATTATGCCTGGGGCATTATCGGGGGGGGGGGAACAGGGATGGGGACTCGGACTCGAGGACTCGACTCGTGAGTCAGACTGAGTCCCCCCTCTGACTCGAGTCGGACTCGAGTCCCAATATTTTTAATGGGACTCGAGACTTGACTCGGGACTCGAGACCAAGGACTCGTCAACATCCCTGCTTGATGCCACCTGCAGGTGCTGTCTGGACCTAGTTGCAGTAACAATCCAAGTTTATTTTTTAAAATCATTTTACTAATGTAACCTTTCAGACATTTTGGGTTTGGCTGCCTCTGCCTGCCTGTTTGGGGTTCCCAGCCTCCTCTGCCTGCCTGGTCTCTTCTTAACCAGTTCCACAGTTTGAATTGTCCAAGACAAAGGCCTCTGCCTGCCTGCTTTGGGGTTCCCTGCCTCCTCTGCCTGCCTGGTTATTTTGGGTTTGTCTGCCTGGCCTGTTCTTGTCAAAATCAGTGGCAGAGTTTTGAGATAAAAAGGCACACTTGTGCCTAGAATTTATTTAAGCCACACATCTGAAGTAGCGTTATTTTGTTGGGAAAAAACCCCATTGATTTTAATAGGGACTCGTGGAGTCAGCTTTGGGAGTGACTCGGGACTCGGGACTCGGGACTCGGGACTCGGGAGTCACCATTTTGGACCAAGGACTTGGACTTGGACTCGAGACTCGGGTCCAAAGACTCGTGACTCGACTCGTGACTCGAGACCAAGGACTCTTCAACATCCCTGGGGGGGAACACGATGATGGCGGAGACACCAAAAAGAGCTTTGGTGTTGCTGTTGCTGGCCAAAAGAGAGAGAGAGAGAGAGGAAGACACCGGCTGTCACTGCTCTCAGCGAGCCGTCTCCTGATCCTGAAAGCGAATTTCACCCCTCCCCCTGAAAAGCTCAGAGAAATGGCCCCTGATTTAAAAAAAAAAAAAATTATTGGGGGTGGGCTTGAATTTCACCACCCCTCCCTTCGTTCAGCTGAAAGTGCTCACAGGAGAACTTTTGACCCAGCCTCACTTTCTGCACGCAGATTGTGCATGTTTCGTGCCTGCAAGAAAGAAGGCACTTTACTATTCAGTGCGTAAACTGGAAAGGATTAAATAGGTGATGAGAGCAGATCTCCGTGTGGAAGCCGTAGTCATGCATGCATCACCCAGGCAAATAGCCCAGGACTTCGGCTCTGACTTCCAGCTGCAGTACAGTTCATTGGACATCCAGTGCCGGGCCTTTGCGTTTCACGACATCCATTGCCCGCGTTTGCTGAGCCAGCGGCTGCGGCGGCGCTGTAGCTCCTGTCCGACCCGCAGATCGGGGCGCTAATGGTGTCTTACAAAACGTGTGTGCAAAGAGGGGCCTAAATTATTCAGCCGCTTGTCAGCACAATTAAATTAACTCTTCATTGAGAGCCATGAATATTTCACTAGAGAGGCGCAAAAAAAGCGCTCTCTAGGCAGCTCTGCTGGCCGGGATCCTGTTACAAGGTGGGGGAGTGTCTGCGTTGGACAGCCCTGCTTTAACGTGGGTATACGAAAAGCAAGCGCAGATTGGGACCCTGCCTGTTTTGACCACTTCGAAGGGGAGGTTTGTTGCCTCAAAGCTGGGAAAACAAAGGAAGCTTTGCCACTTCAGAGTCTAAAAGCCGGGACAAGCTGAATCTCGGTGAGGTTTCGATTTTTGCATCAAAGCGTGGTCTTTTGGGAAGCAAGAACTTTTCATCAAACCGGTAGGCATCTGGAGGGAAGCTGTTCCGCTCCCTAAAGCTCTGTCACAGAGAAAGTTTTTCCAGTTGTGCTACCCCTGAGTGAACTCTAAGGACACTTTAGTCCAGCCTTCCCCAGTCTGGTGCTCTGCAGTTGTGTCGGAATCCAACGCCCATCACTCCAGGATGTTCATGTTATCAGCAAGCAGCTGTCCTGCAAATGACCGCCGTTAATAATGTGATTGTCACTCTCAGTACTTTCTGCATTTAATTTCCTTCTGACCCCACCGTTTGCAATTCTTCCCCACCCACCATCACCATATGTACTGTATGTAAAGCATACACCTGAGGAAGCAGGCTATAATTCACAGAAGCTTGTGCCAGAATAAATGTGTTAGTCTTTAAGAAGGTGCCACAAGATTCTTTGTTGTTATTTCAGTCAGTGTGCAGAAGGGCCGACTCCATCCCCATCTCCAACCAGGTGGCACTATTAGAAGGCCGAATAACATCAGCTGTACCATCTGGGGGCTCGTTCACCAGCCCATCAGGTGTCATTACCTGCCCCCAGGAATGTTGAAGAGTCCTTGGTCTCGAGTCACGAGTCGAGTCACGAGTCTTTGGACCCGAGTCTCGAGTCCGAGTCCAAGTCCTTGGTCCAAAATGGTGACTCACGAGTCCCGAGTCCTGAGTCACTCCCAAAGCTGACTCCATGAGTCCCTATTAAAATCAATGGGGTTTTCCCCCAACAAAATAAAGCTACTTCAGATGTGTGGCTTAAATAAATAAATTCTAGGCACAAGTGTGCCTTTTTATCTCAAAACTCTACCACTGATTTTGACAAGAACAGACCAGGCAGACAAACCCAAAATAACCAGGCAGGCAGAGGAGGCGGGGAACCCCAAAGCAGGCAGGCAGAGGCATTTGTCTTGGGCAATTCAAACTGTGGAACTGGTTAAGAAGAGACCAGGCAGGCAGAGGAGGCAGGGAACCCCAAACAGGCAGGCAGAGGCAGCCAAACCCAAAACGTCTGAAAGGTTGCATTAGGAAAATGATTTTAAAAAATAAACTTGGATTGTTACTGCAACTGGGTCCAGGCAGCACCTGCAGGTGGCATCAAGCAGGGATGTTGACGAGTCCTTGGTCTCGAGTCCCGAGTCGAGTCTCGAGTCCCATTAAAAATATTGGGACTCGAGTCCGAGTCGAGTCAGAGGGGGGACTCAGTCCGACTCACGAGTCGAGTCCCCGAGTCCGAGTCCCCATCCCTGCCTGCCCCACAATGGCCTTCTGAGTTCTCCACTGGGTAAATGGGCCACTCTCTAGGCCAGGGCTCTCCAACCTTGGGTCCCCAGATGTTGCTGGCCTACAGCTCCCAGCATACCCAGCCAGCATGGCTAATGGCAAGGGATTCTGGGAGCTGTAGTCCAGCCACATCTGGGGACCCAAGGTTGGAGAGCCCTGCTCTAGGCAAACACTAAATTGGACACAGGTCGGCCATCAGAAAGGACAACATTTGGAAAGCAGGAGGAGGACATTCCAGTCTCCCGGGACACAGTGAGGATGGCTGTGTTATCATCGCCAATTACCGCTACTGTGAATAGCCACTGTGGCTGTGCTTATCTTGTAGACATTCCAGCTTTGCTTAGAACAAAACGTTGCAGTGTATCCACAACGCCTGCGGAGTTCTCCTGTTCAGGGCTCCGTCCAGCCTGGAACAGAAACATGGTAGTCCTGTTCAGACCTGGCAAGGGCAGGGCCAAAAAGGAAAGGAGGGCTTCCCCCCCACCCACCCCCTTTCACACCCCTGCCTGAAGGCTAAATACTAGTTCTAGAGGGCTCAGGTGTGGTGGGCTGCCAGCCATTCCTGAATCTGAGCCAGGGCCGGTGCAAGGCAGTTTGGTGCCCTAGGCAAGATCAGATATTTAGTGCCCCCCCTTCCCACTTGAGCCCTCCCTCCCTCCAGCCCTATGCTCCTGGCGCCCCCTTTAGCCCGGCGCCCTAGGCAGCCGCCTAGTTGGCCTAATGGTAGCACCGGCCCTGATCTGAGCATTTTATACTTATCAAGTGGGAGCAGGCAGGCTCAGGAGAGGGGGAGAGGGAAAAGGTGCTCTTTCTTTGCCCTTCCCTTCCTCTTGAAACAGCCTGTGGGGTGCAGATAGGGGAGCTTCTGAAACCTCATGGCATGCATGCATCCTCCAACTCTAAACCACCCCCCATCCCCCCCCCCATCAGGGACTTCATAGATTTCATTTAGATCAGTGTTCTCCAACCTTGGGTCCCCAGATGTTTTTTGGCCTACAGCTCCCAGCATGCCCCAGCCAGCTACGCTGGCTGGGGCATGCTGGGAGTTGTAGGCCAAAAACATCTGGGGACCCAAGGTTGGAGAACACTGATTTAGATAGAGTTGGAAGGAGCCTACGAGGCCATCGCGTCCAACCCCCTGCTCAATGCAGGAAACTGGAGGAGGGGGTCTCCCATCCAAGTAATCACCAGGCCTGACCCTGCTTAGCTCTCCACGCTCAGACAAGCTGAGCCCGCGTGAGCCACAGGCTGTACCTAATATAAGTTGTTGGGGACTACTTGGAAACAGGTTGCTTCCTCCCCCCCCCTCTGCTCCAGTTTCCCTCCCCTAATTGTCACCTCATTTCACACATCCTGGAGGCTCACACAGGTCCTTGCCTGGTTATTGGAGCGCGGGGGGGGGGGGAGTTGTTATTTTTTTAATTATGAACTTCTGTACATGCTTTTAGGATAGCCCCATGTTGCTTCCAAACTGATAGGACCACCTCAGTTCACTCTTAGAGGGAATAAGAACCTAAGAAGAGTCGTACTGGATCAGACCAAGGGTCCATCGAGTCCAGCATTCTGTTCACACAGTGGCCAACCAGCTGCCCATGGGAAACCCACAAGCAGGACATGAGTGCAACAGCACCCTCCCACCCATGTTCCCCAGCAACTGGTGTATCTAGGCAATGAATACTGGAGGTAGCATATAGCCAGTCAGGACTAGTAGTCATTGCTGGCCTTCTCCTCCATGAATTTGTCCAATCCCCTTTTAGAGCCCTCCAAATTGGTGGCCATCCATCTATCCATCCATCCATCCATCCATCCATCCATTGGTAATGGTTCTATGTATTCAGGAGACTACCTAAATGTACAGAAGTTTGTAATTAAAAAAATAATAATAACTCCCTGCCCTCCAATAACCTGGCAAGGACCTATATGAGCTTCCAGCTATCTCTGCCAATCCCAATGAAATGGGCCCTAGTCCATGAAAGTGTATGCCGTGATAAACAGAGGAGGCTGGTATAGTGACTCCTATCTATGTCCGTGGGGCTCCTTATCCATTGCGGCTCTTTATTTTGAGCTTTATCAGAGCTATCCATGGTCATCATCAGGCGATCACTCGTGACCGAGTAAGATTGTCTTCCGGGATAAAAGGAGGAAATTCTAAAGAAGATTGTGTAGACTCTAGCGATGGGTCCGTAAGTGACTGTGGAGGCCAGTTCTAGATCCACACAGCTTCCCACAGTGAGGACACAGGTTACCAGATAGAAGATGGTCCTGTAAAGGATTCATTTGACGTGCTTTTCGCTTAGCACGTTTCTCCCTTTCACCTTGCACTCGGGCTTCTTCAAAGTCCATGGAATGGAACCTTTGTGAAAGGCCAACCTCCATTTAGATCGTTCATGGGCCAGAGCTTCCCAGTTTTCGATGTTTATATTGCATTTTTTTAGATTAGCCTTATGAACATCTTTAAACCTCTTATATTGACCACCGATATTCCGCTTTCCATCCTTGAGTTGGGAGTAAATGGTGGTGAAGCTATTTGGGGATGGAATTCAGCACCATGGATAGCTCCTAAAAGTTCGAAATAAAAGCTGCAATGGATAAGGAGCCCCACGGACATAGCTGTCACCAGCCTCCCTGATGATAAATCATAGAACCACAGAGTTAGAAAGGGCTTCTGGTGCCATCTAGTCCAGCCCCCTGCTGACGAAGGAAATCTGCTGTTTCAGCATCCCTGATAGGTGGCCGTGCAGCCTCTGCTCACCATCCCTCCTAACGAAGGAAGGACCGCCACCTTTGGAGGTGGTTGTGGCATAACCCCACAATTCAGTTCCCTGGTGTATGTCTGCATTAGTATGTTTAGTGAGTATAGAATGTTGAACTGAGTGGTGGGTGTGGTTTGTGATGTCTTGGAAAGGGTGGGCGGGAGGAGTATATAAGGAGTGTGTGAGGGATGTCAGTGTGTTTAGTTTGAGTGGTTAGAGTGTGTTGTTGGGAGTGTTAGAGAGTTTGGGAGTTGGGTTAGTTGGGTTATTCGTGTCTTGTCAGGAGTTGTAAGAGAAATCAGTGCTTGTAGGAGGAGTGAAAGTATTTAGAATTATAGGGACTTATAGGTTAATTATCAAGTGTTTGCTGTAGGCAGGTTTTAAGTTATTTTCTGGAACTAAGATTTTGAGAATGAAAATAAACTTATTTTTATTTTGTTTGCCACCCAAATCCTACGTGTCAGCTTGGCGTTATTAACCTGCTTTACTTTTAAATCCACACACACACACCTTTGTACCCACAGCATCATAAATTTAAAAATAGGTCCTTAATAACCAGAATTATTTCCCCCCCCCTCATTAGTACAGGAAAGGTTTCATTTGACCCTCCACTCAGGTTTTTCAGTGTTGATGCTTAGCCTGAGAAGGGTTTGTGCGCCTGGTCCTAAAGTGCAAGCAGGGCCGGTGCTACCATTAGGCCAACTAGGCGGCTGCCTAGGGCGCCGGGCTAAAGGGGGCGCCAGGAGCATAGGGCTGGAGGGAGGGAGGGAGGGAGGGCTCAAGTGGGAAGAGGGGGCGCTAAATATCTGATCTTGCCTAGGGCACCAAACTGCCTTGCACCTGCCCTGAGTGCAAGGGACCGTGTCGTCGCAGGAAGGACTGCCACCTTTGGAGGTGGCCTGTTCCACTGTTGAACAGCTGGAAACCTAAGCTTTAAGTCACCATAAGGCCCTCTGTGTGGACTCAGTGGACTGGCCTTTGGCCATAGCCTGCCCTTCGAATGTCTCCCTCCAGAACTTGTCAGTCTACCGAGAGAACACTCCCGCCCCCGCCCTGTCCGTTCTCCAGCTTCTCTCCCATCCTCCAGTTACATTAGAAACACACACCCCCGCCTTCCTTCCTTCCTTCCTTCCTTCCTTCCTTCCTCCGAGCACCAATAGCCTCCTTGCCCCAGTCCCCCAAATGCCCCTTCAATTCCCTTGCCCCAGTTCCATACTGGATGGCCGCCCTCCGCTCCGCTTCCCTCCTCCTCTCCGCGTTAACCTGAGGCTGGAACGAGAGAGAACCGTCTCTGGGATTCTCTTCGGTTTCCTGTTCGGAACAATTAATAATTTATTTCATTATCAGAAAAAAAAAAGGGGGGGGGAGGAGGGAAAGATTTTTTTTAAAAAAAAAAAGAAAAGAAAAGAAAAAAAGGAAGCAGCTAATGAGATGAAAACAAGCCAGAAACATCTGCCAGGGTTGCTTTCATCCTGGGCCCAGGGCCTCCACGCAGGAAGGAGCGAAGCTGTGGATGGCACGTCGAAGCTGTGTGTCCCTACACACCAGGCTCCACACAGCCTGTTGTTGCCACTGCTAGTGCCTCCTCCTCCTCCTCCTCCTCCTCCTCCTCCCTCCTTCTCTCCCCCACTGCATACCCATCCTGATTCTGCTGCCACCTACATCATCAATGATTTCCCTGCTGTTGAGGAAGGCATGGCCGGAGGAGCAGAGGGCCCAGCCGGCAAATCAGGAACGCAGCACAGCGCCGCTGAGAAACCTGCTGTGTCCCTTTCTCCCCACCTCCGCCCCCCCCCCAGTAATGACAGATCAATAACTGCTGCTACAGTCGCCAATGTAATTTGTTTATTGAAACATTGGTCGGGGCCGGTGTCAGCAGGTCAGCATTGTTGGGGGCACTGGCCAAGGCCCGCGCGCCCCTTCTGGTCCTGCCGCGCTCCCTCCTTGCCTGTCCGCCTGCTTTCTGGGAGCGTGCAAGCGGTGACGAGGGGGGGGGCATCTTCCTGCACTTCCCAGTTGGGCGGATTGGGCCCAGAGGGGAGAGTGAAAGGGCCATAGTGACCGTCCATGGTAAGGAGGAACGGGCGCACTGAGAGTGCTTTGCCCAGTGCTGCCCCCTCCAAACCTGGAGCCGGCACTGATGACGCTGATGCTACTGTTTTTGATCTAATCTACATATTGTTTTGTTTTTCGTGTATTTTGTATGCATCATGATCCAGTTTGGGGCACAAATCCTCATAAAAGAGCGGGGTATAATTTTAATTAATTAATTAATTAATGGGGAAGAGCAGCGCTATGATTAAATCTGTCCTCCAGTTTCCCTAATATTTTGGAAGGGAACAGGCTTTTGTTCTAATTCAGCCTCATTTTCGGGGAGCTTTAGAATTTCTTTTGCATTTCTTTTCATGGTGCTTTTGAGCTTACCGTCTCATTGCAAGGTGGCAATTGCAGGTGCTGTGTTTTTCTTTCTTTTGGGCTGGATGTCTCTAAATATTGATCTTTGGTTTTTGCTTTTATTTTCAAAGCAAACGGCCAATGGCATTTTTTATTTCTTGGCAGAATTTGATGAAGATTGCAGGCATAAATGGACCCTTCTGAGAGGCTCACGCGCCTGTCAAGTTTCTCATCATGAATAGGTTCGGGGTCTCCTTTTTTTTTTTTTTTTAAAGGATGTGCTTATTCCCCCTATAGTTTTTGTGGGCAGTAGTTATAAAATCATTATGAATCGTTATGAGCATGGAACCTGCAACATCTTGGAAGGCTAGGGGTTGCATTTCTTGTGGAACAGGACTCTCTCCTGCGGGGTGTGTGTGATTTATTTCCCCTCCCCCCCATGTGTGTATTTGGGGGGGGGGTTGTATGAAAATGGCATGCATCATAGAGGTGTCCCTCAGCAGGAAACCTGAACAAATTTCAGGATAGATGCAGGGGCTAGGGATATATAATGAAAAACAGTTTGGCTGCAATCCTATGGCCACTAGACAGAGTCCAGACCAGAGTTCTCCAACCTTGGGTCCCCAGATGTTTTTGGCCTACAACTCCCAGCATGCCCCAGCCAGCTACGCTACGCTGGGGCATGCTGGGAGTTGTAGGCCAAAAACATCTGGGGACCCAAGGTTGGAGAACACTGGTCTAGATGGCCATAGGAGAGCCCCAGCTCCAAGCTCGGAAACACTTCAGACTTCAGAGCACCCTCCTTCCACCCTTGGAGGATGACTGACCTCGGAGACGGCGTTCTGTGGGCGATCTGGGAGTGAGGCTCCGCTGGGATACGGTGTGTCCCGGGAGTGCCTCAGCCCCCTCCTCCTTGTGAGCAGGGGCAAAACACTTAGATGGCCAAAAGTGCAGAGGTGGTGACCTTCGCCTTCATGCTCCTCCCGCCCTCCCTTGGATGCCCCCCCCCTAATCGTCTGAGTTCGGATGGTTACGGCCGGGCAGCCTCATTGGATCGCGGTGCCCACAGCTTTTTTGTTTTCTATACAGCTGGGCGCCAGTGCCACAGAAAGTGCAATAGGACAGGGGTAGATGATGGATGTGGAGCCCACAGCGGCAGAGGCAAAAGGACGTGAACATCCAAACTTTTCAAGCAAGCACCTAATGCTACACCATCCCGGGTCCCACAGACTCCACAAAAACTCTTTTTTTTTTTTTTTTTAAACATTGCTGCTCCTGGGAGAGAGAACTAGCAAAGAGCACTGAACGCTGGATCTGTCCCGTGATATATTACTTCAACATCCCTCCCTGAAAGCACTGGGATTGGAGAGACCTGACAAAACCATCCACTGTGATTAGAAGCTATTGCTGTTGGTCACAAAACAACAGCCCCTGCTCCAGGGATGGGGACTCGGACTCGAGGACTCGACTCGTGAGTCAGACTGAGTCCCCCCTCTGACTCAAGTCTGACTCGAGTCCCAATATTTTTAATGGGACCTGAGACTCGACTCAGGACTCGAGACCAAGGACTCGTCAACATCCCTGGGCTGTTGACGAGTCTTCTGACTGTGCCAGAAGGAGCGCGATCACCGGTGAAGAGCACATGGAAGCGAGGCGCGCCGCTGCTCGGCCACTATGGACAGCTACCAGGAGCACAGCCCCAACGATGTGTTGAAATTTATTTTGATTGATGTGTTGTTGTGGGGGGTTAGGGTTAGGGTCAGACATTTTGGGTTTGGCTGCTTCTGCCTGCCTGTTTGGGGTTCCAAGCCTACTCTGCCTGCCTGGTCACTTCTTGACCAGTTCAACAGTTGAATTGTCCAAGACAAAGGGCACAGCCTGTCTGCCTGTTTGGAGTTCCCTTCCTCCTCTGCCTGCCTGGTCTCTTCTTAACCAGTTCCACAGTTTGTCCAAGACAAAGGCCTCTGCCTGCCTGTTTTGGGGTTCCCTGCCTCCTCTGCCTGCCTGGTTATTTTGGGTTTGTCTGCCTGGCCTGTTCTTGCCAAAATCAGTTGCAGAGTTTTGAAATAAAAAGGCACACTTGTGCCTAGAATTTATTTAAGCCACACATCTGAAGTAGCCTTATTTTGTTGGGGGGAAACCCCATTGATTTTAATAGGGACTCGTGGAGTCAGCTTTGGGAGTGACTCGTGACTCGTGAGTCACCATTTTGGACCAAGGACTCGGACTCGGACTCGGACTCGAGACTCGGGTCCAAAGACTCGTGACTCGAGACCAAGGACTTTTCAACATCCCTGCCCTGCTCTCCCACCACCCTTGTATGGAGAGTTTGGGGAGAGAAACGCATGGGCACAGAGCAGTTTATTTTCCTCTGAAAAACAGAGCTGAGATGAGGCCTACTCCCCGAGGTCTGGAGAGCAGCTGTTGCATATAAAGTATGGCTGGGCCAAATTGACAAGGAGCATTCCTCAGCCATTTCATGCACACTGGTTGTTTTGTTTCAGCTATGTTTCAGGGGTGAGGCAAAATTCTCTTGTGGGAAGAGAAATGGGGAGGCTGCCATTTTGTTTTCCCAGAAAGCCCTGTTCAAAGGTGCTTTCGGAATGTTAGGAAATTCAAAATGGCTGTCACCATGAAAAAAAATGGCAGCCTCCTTTTCCACTCACTGGGGGCTGCCATTACAGTGGGCAGCAGTTAAATATCTACAGAAAAAACGCACACATTTGCAGAGTAGGGTGGTACGTTCCTCCAGCAGCTGATTTTATTCGACGGGGCACAGTGTTAAAATACCTCTCCAAAGAAAGGACAGTGATTGAAGCAGACTACTTGATAAAAATGTAACGTCACAGTGTGCTGTTCCATGCAATCCTATTTTTAAACCTGAATTAGTAGAGAATATTTTTTTTTTAAAACATTTGGATTTCATATATGAGAATGTCTGGGGGGAAAAACCCACCCCCAAGATGTTTTCTTTGAAAGGAGATCCAAAGGTATAAAAGATGTCCCACGCTGTTTGGGGTGGGGGGAGTCAAAGATTAACAGTGCGATCCTTTGCATATCTAATCAGAAGTAAGCCCTACTGAGTTCAATGGGACTTGGTCCCAAGTAAATGCACTGAAGAATAAGCAGAATGGATCCTGAGAAATAAAGTAGGGGAAGGGGCCATTTCATGAAACCATTTCTCCTTGAATTATTACTGGGTCAATTTCTCTACTTTTTCTTTTCTGTTATGTTCTTTGTTCAAATCACAGCTTCTCTCCCATCCTAATACAAAGATCTATATTAGGCAAGTTTTCGCATGAGACTGGCAGCCGCCGGATTAGCACTCAGTAGGAAGGAGGAAGAAGATTCCGTCCTCCTCCGAAAATGAAAAAATGTTATAGCAAGAAGAGTGAGCGCAGGAACGGTATTAAGGAAACACAGGTTGGATTAATGACCAAGAACAGTTGCTCTTTCTTTCTCCAACGCTCACTATGTGAAAATGAAGGGATTCCCCCCCCGCCCCAGGAAGTGTGTTTCCATTTAAAGTTCTCTTGCATTGCTCTAAAAATGAGAATCAAGTCTCTCTCTCTCCCTCTCTGTATATATATATATATATATATATATATATATATTAAACCCCCATGGGACTCCAGTTGACTAGTGGGTTGAGCCAGAATATTCTCTCTCTCTCATTTTTGTGTGCACTTTTCCATAATATAAACAACTTCTTCTTCTTCTTCTTCTTCTTCTTCTTCTTCTTCTTCTGCATGCATTATTTGATTGCAGAGCTCCACTGCAATGAAAAGTGCAAATTTCAAAGGTGAACTGAGCTTTGGGCCATGTATTAGTTTGAAAATGCGCATTTGCTTAGTTATTTAGCTAATATTTTCTGCACTGGTTGCCAGTCCATGTCTGGGCCTGATTCGAAGTGCCGGTATTAACATTCATAGCCCTAAAATGGCTTGGGATACCTGAAGGATCGTCTCCTCTCATATATACCTGCCCGGACCTAAGATCATCCTCAGCGGTCCTTCCCCGGGAGCCCCCTGCCAAAGGAAGTGAGGTGGGTGGCTGCTAAGAAGAGGGCCTTTTCTGCTGTGGCACCCTGGTTTTGAATGAACTTCCCAGAGAGGTTTGCCTGGCACCTACATTGTGCTCTTTCTGGCGCCAGGTGAGGACCTTCCTATCTTCCCAGGGATTTTAGCCTTTTAGTTGCTGTTGTTGTTTTAAATCTTTTTTTTGCTGTATTTTAAATCTTTGCATTGCTGCTCGGTTTTACTTTGGTTTTGACTTCTATTTTATACTGTAGCTTTAAACTTTTATAGTATATTTTTATGTTGTATTTTATGGTTTTAATTGTTGTAAACCACCCAGAGAGCTTTGGCTATTGGGTGGTATAGAAATGTAATAAATAAATAAATAAAATAAATAAACCCCTCCACCTTTTCTCTAGGGAACTCAATACACAGGATTCCCAAGTGGTCTCCCATTCAGGCCCCAACCAAATACAAACCTGCTTAGCTTCAGCAAGTTTGTTGGATCACCTGCATTCAGGCTGTGCCCTCGTCCACCATCATATTTTTTATTTACTTCAAAGCAGCTGTGGGGGGGGGGAAAGGGCAGCAATTTTCATTGGTGCAAAGGTGCACACGTGTGTGTGTGTGTGTGTGTGTGTGTGTGTGTGTATTTAGCGTTTTGCTTCCTGTGTGCTATTTTCCTGGGGTGCTTCTAGATGGACAGCTCCTAGTGCTACCAATCAAAAGGCACTCTGCATCTGTTCCATCTTTCTCTCCTTAACGGATTTACCTGGGAAGCAGCAAACAGATAGAAGAGGTGGTGGAGCAAACTTGGGTGGGTTATAAATGGAAGATGATGACGTCTGAGCCCCCCCACCATAATAAAATTATATGAATAAGGCAGGGTGATTGTTGCACAATAAAAGCCTCATGTGGAAGCAACCACAGTCTAAATGCCCCCCCCAACTGCTTTTGACCTCAAGGGGAGGCAGGGAATACAGGCACACCAGAGGTACCTAGATAACGGGTGGTTCCGCTTCGAAAAATGACATGGGAGTGGAAGGGGAAAACACCCCTCCTCCAATGCCCTTGTTCTAATCAAACTTGGAGAGCCTCCTTCCTTCCCCATGACCGCTCTGAAGTAAAACAAAAATAAAATGTTGCAGGATCCAACAGCACCATGGTCTATTTTGGCCCTGGGTCATCATTTTGGCATTGAGCGGCGGGCAACCCCATTCCCGTCTGGTGGAAACTCCGGTCTCTCAAGATTAGCCAGGAAATGTTTCATCCCAACCACTGTTTTGAGTTATCTTGGAAGCCTCGCAGGGGGCTGCTCCTTTTTCAGCCTTGCCCTACATTCCCTCTCCAGCGTCACTGCCAGCCTTCAGAGACACCTGCTTCTTCCAGCTCCTCCGCCCCCATTATCTTTGGTTCTTTGGAGCTGGCAATTGCAAAATGGCCCATTGTTGGCAGCTCCCATACAAATGAATGGCTCGTAAGTGGATTAATTAACTTGGTCGGGAGGATAAAGCCTCTCTCTTTGGGATCTGTTGTTTTCTTTCTGTCTCGGGGCTACTACCACAGGCAAATGGGAGCAAGGCATTTGGTGTGTGTGTGTGGATGCCTCGTTTTTGTTTCCCCCCCCCCCCTGGCATGGGACTCCTGTGCCTTTACCAACTACGGGACAGGCAAGAATTTAGCGAATGAGATATTTCCCCCTCCCCGTCATGGCATCTCTATGCTTGAGGAGGCCCTGTTTGATGGGATCCTTCCTGTCCCATCTTAAATGCATAGGAACCCCACCAGAAAAAAAAAAAGCTGGCAACCCTACTCTGAGGACTTCCACTCTGTACCTGTGGCAACAGAGCCACAGTTCTCGAGTCTATTAAGTTGGTGTCTCCAAGAGAGCCCCAAAACGCTGCTAAGTGAATTGCCAGCTCCACCCTGATCTCAGCTGTGTGCATCTTGACTGGGTCAGAAGGTAGAGCGCCAATTGACCCAAGCCACTGAGTGCAATGTCGTGTTCTATGTGCCCTGTTGTATTGTATCGATGACAAGCCTGGTGGCCAATGGTGAAAGCTGCTTCTTTTTCACAAGCTTGCTGGTCTCGGAAGGATGACTTCCCAGCAATATGCAGCTTGCCTCATTTGCTTGCCTCGTCTGTAATTATTATTAAGCACTTCTGTGTGAAATGTGTGGATGATGTTTGTGCTCTCTGTTCGGGACACAACACTGTGGTCTAATGTGCGAGAGCAGGCGAGAGACACACAGAGAGAAAGATTGGGGGGGGGGTTCTACACTGTATGGGATAGCTACTGACTGCAGCAGAAGGACATGAGATGGAGAGCGGGGCCATTCCCCCAGCCCTGCTGAAAGACCACTTGCTTTCCCCCCCCTCTTCCCTCCCCATTCCTTTTTCCTTTTGTGTCGTGTCATTTTAGATTGTACGCCTGCAGGCGGGGACTGTCTTGTTTTTATTGACTGTATGTCAGCCGCTTCGTGAGCCTCTTGGCCGAGGAGTGGGATAAACATGCCTTAAAGAAACCATAAAATGGTTTTGCCGCCAATAGCCAATGGTTCATTTATGGAATGAATCGGTTAATTATGGGCCGGGGCCAGAGCGTGCGGTGACAGAGCCAACCCTTTGCGCATGGGCGGCCTCACGTTCAGCCGCCAGTGCCTCCACGTTATGAAGGGCTCCAAGTGTAGCAGAGCCTGGGAAAGAAAAGACCCCCTCTTCCTCTCGTCTCAGAGAGCCCGGAGTGTTCAGAGTCGACGGCACTGGACTCGGATGGACCAGCCAATGGTCCGACTTAGTATAAGCAGCTTCATATATTCATTGGCAAGATATTTGGGTGTGGTGGGGGGCTGAGTCTGACCCTCGGGACAGAATCTGCAGCAGCGGGTGGGTTTTAACACTTTGCCTGGGGCACCGAAAGGCCACAGGCCTGTTCCGCTTCTTATTAAAACCTCTTCCTGCCGGTTATCACCCCTCGCATGGCTCCCCCCTTTCCTTCAATCCCCCCCCCCATCCAGCTTAGAGGTCTCATTCAGCCAGACCGATGAATAATTCAGCTCCTTTAATCTTCCTTATTAACTTGCTCCCTCAGGCCTTAGATCATTTGTTGCTCAGCTCTGAAGTGCCTCCAATTTGTCCGTGTCTCTCTCCGATTCTTCCAGGACCAAAGGGGAACCTAGGATTGGTGGGAAACGGGGGGGGGGGGGGGAGTCGAATGGACGTACAGGGGGAGTTTCTCTCCCCCACACACACAAACACACACACACACACACACACTCCCTGGACAGGAAAAAGAAGAATTCTCTCTGTCTAGAGAGATTCAAGAAGAAGGTATTTGGGGAATGCCTTCGCCGCGGAAAGATACGCATGCGTGCCTCCTCTCCTCAAAGGGGATGATGACACAAGGATTCTGCTTGGTCGGACCCTCAAGGGACCCAGCTGGTTGGGTGGTCCTTGATTCTACAGAGAAGGGTGTGTGTGGGGGGCAGGCGGAGGAATCAAAGGAGAAAAGTGACGGTCAAAAAGCAGGACTGGGAGCTAAAATGATGGAGCGCATCATGCCACCGTGAAGAAGAGATCCGTGCACGCAGCGGGCCATTATGATTACTGGTGCTTATCATTTACATAGCCCCATCACTCTATAGGGCAGTGTTCTCCAACCTTGGGTCCCCAGATGTTTTTGGCCTACAACTCCCAGCATGCCCCAGCCAGCTACGCTGTATAGAGCTGTGTTCTCCAACCTTGGGTCCCCAGATGTTTTTGACCTACAACTCCCAGCATGCCCCAGCCAGCTACGCTGTATAGAGCAGTGTTCTCCAACCTTGGGTCCCCAGATGTTCTTGGCCTACAACTCCCAGCATGCCCCAGCCAGCTACGCTGTATAGAGCAGTGTTCTCCAACCTTGGGTCCCCAGATGTTCTTGGCCTACAACTCCCAGCATGCCCCAGCCAGCTACGCTGTATAGAGCAGTGTTCTCCAACCTTGGGTCCCCAGATGTTCTTGGCCTACAACTCCCAGCATGCCCCAGCCAGCTACGCTGTATAGAGCAGTGTCCTCCAACCTTGGGTCCCCAGATGTTCTTGGCCTACAACTCCCAGCATGCCCCAGCCAGCTACGCTGTATAGAGCAGTGTCCTCCAACCTTGGGTCCCCAGATGTTCTTGGCCTACAACTCCCAGCATGCCCCAGCCAGCTACGCTGTATAGAGCAGTGTTCTCCAACCTTGGGTCCCCAGATGTTTTGGTATGTGTTTCACGAGCCGTGTCCCAAGTGCCAAAACTCTGCCCATACCTGATTGGAGGATTCTCCTTCCCTCAGCAACTCCCTCCCCAATTGTGCAGGGTTACAATGGGTATCATTCCCTGTGGAAATGGGCCACCTGCTGAACATCCGGGGTGATCCTTGCTCCTTGCAGGTAAGTCTGATATTTCTCTTTTTTTCTAGCTTAGGTTACTTACACCGCAATGCTATGCACATCTACCGGGATGTAAGCCCCACGGAGCTCATATATAGAGGAGTCATTCAAGAGAGCAGGAGTTGTAAGTCGGGAGTTGGCTGGATCAGATTAGTTGACTACACAGATCTATCACATTAGGAGACACTCTCTGGCCACATCTGCACACGGAGAGCAGGATACAGAGTATGCAGCTATGTGCCATCCATGTGTGACGGGGGCTGCAGCCCAATGTGGGAGACCCATCCATGCTTAGAGCAGTGTTCTCCCACCTTGGGTCCCCAGATGTTTTTGGCCTACAACTCCCAGCATGCCCCAGCCAGCTACGCTGGCTGGGGCATGCTGGGAGTTGTAGGCCAAAAACATCTGGGGACCCAAGGTGGGAGAACACTGGCTTAGAGTTTATGAGAAAGATTGTGGGATATTTTTGCACCCTCTCCCACTACTCCCAAATGGTTCCCCTGCTTGGACTGCGGAGAGGCCACAGTGGGGGGAAACAACAGACGGCAGCTCTCACATCAGAGCAGAGCTGCGCATCATGCTCTTATGTGCGCCCCCCCCCCACTAGGGATGGGGCAGAGATCCATTTGGTTCACATTTTAACAGATACATAACTAATTTCACACTTTCAAAGCTATAAGCAAACTGAAACTCGGTCATCCTTCGAAAGTTCTGCTTCTCCGAGTTTTGTCGTAGAGTTCTCACAAGGAGGAAATGCAAACAAAATTGTGTATATTAGGGCAACATGCACAGAAAATGTGTACATTCATGAAAATAATGTTAAGCATGCATGATATTAGGAGAATTGCTTGCAAAAAATGTGTATACTGGGCAAACTTGCATACAAAAATGCACGCATTCGGAGAAATGCACACAAAAATACATACGATTTTTCATGCAAATATTTTTTTTAAAAAAAATCTCAAAAGTTCAGGAGTCGGGACTCATCAAATTTAAGATGGGAAAAAATCTCAAAGTTCAGGGTGAACCAAATTTAAGACTGGGAAATTTAAGACTGAAATTGACAGATTTGTCCATCCTTTTTTTCCACTTCCTCAAGTGGGGGGGAAGTAGTTCCGGTGCTTAGCTTGCTATTGGGTTTTGCTTCCTTTGTATGACAGCATGCTGGAGTCTTAATTAGTCTTTGTAATATTTGCTTTATTTATACACTTACAGTAATACCTTGGATTGCAAGTAACTTGGTTTGAGAGCGTTTTGCAAGACAAGCAAATTTTTAAATATTTATTATTATTATTATTATTTTTACTTGATATACAAGTGACGTCTTGCAATACAAGTACTGTAGTACAGCTTAAATTAAAAATCTCTGTACAAAATTTTTTGGGGGGATTTCGTTTTGATATAAGAGTGTCTTGGATTACAAGCACGTTTCCGGAACGAATTATGCTCTCCTGTAAAGTATAAGCAAACAAAGCACAAATGCAGGGAAAGAGGAGGAAACTCCAGGGATGGGGACTCGGACTCGAGGACTCGACTCGTGAGTCGGACTGAGTCCCCCCTCTGACTCGACTCGGACTCGAGTCCCAATATTTTTAATGGGACTCGAGACTCAACTCGGGACTCGAGACCAAGGACTCGTCAACATCCCTGGGCTGTTGATGAGTCTTCTGGCTGTGCCAGAAGGAGCGCGATCACCAGTGAAGAGCGCATGGAAGCGAGGCGCGCCACTGCTCGGCCACTATGGACAGCTACCAGGAGCGCAGTCCCAACGATGTGTTGAGATTTATTTTGATTGATGTGTTGTTGTGTGGGGTTTGGGTTAGGGTCAGACATTTTGGGTTTGGCTGCCTCTGCCTGCCTGTCTGGGGTTCCCAGCCTCCTCTGCCTGCCTGGTCTCTTCTTGACCAGTTCAACAGTTGAATTGTCCAAGACAAAGGCCTCTGCCTGCCTGCTTTGGGGTTCCCTGCCTCCTCTGCCTGCCTGGTTATTTTGGGTTTGTCTGCCTGGTCTGTTCTTGTCAAAATCAGTTGCAGAGTTTTGAAATAAAAAGGCACACTTGTGCCTAGAATTTATTTAAGCCACACATCTGAAGTAGCCTTATTTTGTTGGGGGGAAACCCCATTGATTTTAATAGGGACTCGTGGAGTCAGTTTTGGGAGTGACTCGTGACTCGTGACTCGTGAGTCACCATTTTGGACCAAGGACTCAGACTCGGACTCGAGACTCGGGTCCAAAGACTCGTGACTCGACTCATGACTCGAGACCAAGGACTCTTCAACATCCCTGGGAAACTCTCACGAGGCAGATCCTCAGACAGAGAGCAACTTGGGCAGTCCTCCTGTTACGCCACCAGTTTCGGTGAACTCTCCCACATGAAACTCTTGGCTCTCTTTCTCATTCTCCTGGTTTCTGCCTTTGCCAGTTCCTGCTTCTCACACAAAGACAAACACGACCTCTGTTGCCATCTCCTCCAGTTCTCTCCCAAATTTCCCATACAGCAGTGTTCTCCAGCCTTGGGTCCCCAGATGTTTTTGGCCTACAACTCCCAGCATGCCCCAGCCAGCTACTCTGGCTGGGGCATGCTGGGAGTTGTAGGCAAAAAACATCTGAGTCTGAGGACCCAAGGTTGGAGAACACTGCCATAGAGGGTAACTCTGGTGGAGGGTTCGAATGTTACCACTGTTTACTGCGAGGCAAAAAAAATAAAAATAAAGCTGCAGCTCTTGTGTTCAAAGGGATAGAGACCAAAATGAGAGACAAGCCAACTCCTGACACCGCACAATAGTTTCTCTTTGCCTACGTGTCCCAAAGATGGAGTTCTTAGACCCCCCCCATGTCCCAATAGGCTCTGCTGCTCACAGATCAGCACTCAGCAGAGGCTGGTGAGAAGGTGATAAACAGCTTCCTACGTATTAAGGACAACAGATGGGAAAGTGACTACCTTACAGCAATGCAGAGCCGTTTATACAGCCTTCCACTCTCTTCAACATGCACACACAGAGAGGGGAGCGCCAGACCCAGCGGGGCTATACCACACCAGGCAAGTATCAGCGGGGAAACTAGACTGTTCCATTACAGCAGGGATGCATAACCTTTTTTCGGCCCGAGAGCCGAAGGGGGTGGGGCCATAAATAACAAAAATACCAGCATATTTTAGCTTAAAGCTCTTCCTGCCAGTAACTAAGCCGTTGGAGAGGCATTTCAATGTTTTAGAATGGGAGGGGGGAACTGCACAAAAGCTGGGAAACCACCCAATGATCAGTGGCTGGAGGAAAGGGGGTGGGGCCAGAGGAAGGGGCGTGGCCTTATGGGGAGACCCAGCAGGCCAGACTGGGATGCTTAGAAGGCCGGATTTGGCCCTCGGTTGTGCACTCCTGCCTTGCAGGCCCCCTAAAGATACATTCCATATACCACGCTGCCACCACGTACTGTCTCCATGGAACCCTGGTCTAGATTTACTGGAGGGTCATTTGAAGATAGGCCAGGCCCTCCCTACCACTTCCCAAAGTGGACTGTTGGCAAGTCCCGTGCCCACAGGGACACTGCCTGCTGCATGCACCCCCTCTCGAATCTGGGCTGATGATTGGGGGCAAGTCATATCCTCGAGGGGGGTCAGAACTGGCCCAGGACCACCAGTTGTTGCTGATCTCTGCTGTACAGAAAGAAAGAAAGAAAGAAAGAACGAACGAACGAAACCCTCCTCCTGACCATTGCATTATGGATATGTTAATCCGCTCTTAATGTATGCACATTTAAATCTGACCCGCTCAACTACTGCGTATGCTGAAGCGGGAAAAGGGAGACGAAAGGGAAGCATCTGGGCTGATTTAAAGCTGTCTCAGCAGCAACCGGGCCCTTATCGGCTCCTGCCAGCCGAAGCGTTTAAGGGATTTGGATGGGAAGGGAAAGGGAGCAGACTCCCCACTGGGGTGGCTCTGGCTGCATTGATCCTGGACCTTGCCTGGTCATTGAGGACGGAAGCGCTGCACGGTGGAGAGACGCTGAAAGCACGCGCGTAAAAATAATCATCCTCCCAGCTCGGCACATTGCAGGGGTCGGTCGGTGGAGGCGGGTCCCCCCCTCCTCAACGCTGACCATGCCTACTAGCTCCTACAGGAGAGCCCCAGTAGACTGACTCCCAGTACTAACTGGGGTGGGTGGGAATTGTGGTCCCAAAAGGCCAGGTGTGTCACTTTGTAACAGAGTGTCGCTTTGTTTTGCCTTTTACGAACGGCCCTGATGAAGAGTATTCAAAAAAATGGGTTGGGGAGCGGGGAAGGTTACTTTATGCAGCTTAGAGCAGCGGTGGGGGGCGGTGGGGGGGGGAGAGAGCTGTGGGGCCCTCCACATGTTGTTGGAGTCCAACTCCCCTCAGCCCCAGAAAGCATGGCCAATGGCCAAGGGTGATGGGAAGTGTCGTCCAACAACAGCAGGAGAGCTGCAGGTTTTCCCATCCCTGCCTTAGAGGCAGGGCTGGCCCAGGATATGTTGCTGCCTTAGGCAAAGCCCTTCCCCTCCCCAAGTCCAGGCAGCTGTGCAGGACGCAAAAGCCAGGCACGCTATTTGGGCACGTGAGGCAGAAAACCCCACACAAGCACCTCTGCTCATCTCCGGCACTAAAAATACAAGAACAAACTGGGGAGATAACAATTTGCGGCCCTTTTAAATCTCCTGCCCGAGGCGGCCGCTTCACTCTACCTCATAGTAGGGCCAGCCCTGCCTTACAGGCTCTCTCCTCTTTTATTTCCCCGCCCAAATCAGGCAAAATGAGGAGCTTTGAGCTCTACGGCCAAGTTGAGGGAGCACCACCTGCTCTAGGTTTTAAGCAAACAAACAAACAAACAAACAAACAAATGAACAAACCAGAATTGTTCCTGTTCTTAAAACAAGTTCTCATGATTTAAATCGGGGTTGGGGGCTTTGTGGCACTACAGATGTTGTGCGACTGCAGCTCCCATCAGCCCCAGCCAGCATAGCCACCTCCTGGAGGGCCACAGGTTTCTCTCCACCCCTACTTTAAATGGAGGAAGTCCTCCGCATCCTGCTGCGAACAACTGGAAAGCACCGTGCAGCAAGTCTTTTTTCCTTAATGGATTTTCTGCCGTAAGGGAAAAGATGGTGGGAAAACACAGGAGGGTGATGACTGGAGGACAACCTTGACTGGATCCCCCCCTAAAATTCTGCGAATGAGGCATGGTGATGACCCCACAAAAAGCCTTGTCTCGGCCATGAAACCCACTGGGTGACTTTGGGCCAGTCACTGACTCTCAGCCTCACCTACCTCACAGGTTTGTTGTTGTGAGGATAAAATGGAGAGGAGGAGGAGGAGGAGGAGGAGGAGGAGGAGGAGGAGGATTATGTAAGCCGCCTTGGGTTCCTTGCAGGAAAAAAGGCGGGGTATAAATGTAATAAATAAATAAATAAATAAATAAACAAGCACCCATCATGTCACAAATCAAAACACCAATTTAAAAAAACCCCAAAACGTTGCTGTGCAGTGTGCACCCACGAAGGTGGCCAGATGCAAAAGAGGGCCGGGCTCCTGCACTTTTCACAGCTGTGCAAAAGAAGAAGACATGTCAGCTGGCATGAGAAGCAACAGCTGCTGAAAAATCCCCTCTTCACCTCTGAAAGGCACGGGAGGAGGAGGAGCCCTGTCCATCTGCACCGGGCCACCCTGGCACCCACTGCCCCAACGCTGGACAGACAGCCCTGCTTCAGTTATCAAGCTACATAACTGCCTAAAGCAGTGTTCTCCGACCTTGGGTCCCCAGATGTTTTGGGCCTACAACTCTCAGCATGCCCCAGCCAGCATAGGCAAAAACATCTGGGGACCCAAGGTTGGAGAACCCTGGCCTAAAGAGAAGGCAGCCCCTTCACTTTGTATGACAGAGGAGAGCATCCCGGCAAAACACAGGAAAAGTTAGGCAGATGGAAGTTTCCTGCGCTGCTAGATCCCCTCCGCAGCCTACGGCTGACCCGCTTTTTCCTTTCCTCATCCTGGCTATCCTCCACTTCCTACACAGCTCATTCAGATGCCAAGGCAAAAGGGGGGGCTGTTCCAAAGTTCCTGGCTGTGGGGAGAGAGGGAGAGAGAGAAGGGGAAGGAGACCCTTCCAGGGGCCTCTGCCCAGATGTTGTCAGTTAGTGGTGATAAGATCTCGGCACATTAATGCAAACAGCAGGGGCTTCAAGGGGGGTTCAGGACCCGATGCTATCTCTCCCCGCAGGAATGCAGGGGCAGCCCCAGGAGACAATGCTCACATGCTCAGGGCACACTGGGCAGGTAGAAAAGGAGCCCTACCGTGCCGGGAACACAAGGAAAGGCTTGTGAAACAGAGCCTTTCTCAAGCTGCGGCACCGATCACGGTCACCATCTACTCCCAGCGGAACAAGCCGCACATGGACAACACCGAATCTCACTCAGACCTGCGCATGGAAACAACAGGAGCTGTTCTCCTAATATCACTCCCACTGAGGCTAGGGAAACAATAACTTCTAGTTGAACTTAAGGTGGTACGCTAGAATCATCGTTGACACAGCTTTCCAGAAACGTTACGTGATATATAAATAATGAAGCCGTTTCTTTCCAGTTGTCTCCAGTCAAAAGGGATTTTAAAGGCCAGAAAACCAGCTTGGAGGCAGTGTGATGGTCATAGCTTCACTCTCTCCCAATTCTTTTTTTTTGGGGGGGGGGTAATTGTAGTTTTGTGAAGGTGCTATTTGTTACAAGACCTCTGACTCCTTAAGATCCCAGAGTGCCTCAGTCGGGAGCTGTGACAGTTCAGAGAGGTTTGAAATTGGTTTAAATGTGCAGTGGGGGTATGCATAAAATCTATCATATCACTTCGAACTCCCTGGAAAACAAAACAAAAATGCTGCTATTGCCTGTAGCTCTGTCACATCAGAAGCTTTCCAGATCCTACGAACGTTGGCCGAGGAAGACAGATCTACAGAATCCTATGAATGAGATGCCACCTAGTTCTCTGAATGGAAGGTAGATCTTATGATTCAAGATGTGAAATGCCAAGTGGAGGGTTTGCTGCAGGAGGATGGCAGATATTTATAATTATGCACGGCTTCACTAGGGATCCTGCCGGTAAGTGTAGGTTTCATTTCTCATCATTGTCCGGACTGGCCTGTTGTCAATGGGAGCACCAGGGTGTAAAATGCCAGCTCAGAGACAGCCCCTGATCTCTAATCTAGCACATAAATATGACCAAGAGCAGTTAATTGATTGTTCAGGCTCGCTACAGTTGTATCGGCTGAAATACATGGGCAGCAAAGCAAGAAACTGGAGGCAATTTGACTGTAATCTGCAATCTGTCAATTTAGCAGCGTGACTAAAGCACCCATGAATGGGAGAAGAAGGGTTGGACGTCTATAATATTGACGCGCAAGTGTCCGGGCAGAACTAACTGAATCTGCAGCTGGAAAGAAGAAAAACAGGAGGGCAGCAAGCAGGAAGGTACAGCAGCAGCAGAAAAATCTATATCTGAATACCTTAGAGCAGGGCTCTCCAACCTTGGGTCCCCAGATGTTGCTGGACTACAGCTCCCAGAATCCCTTGCCATTAGCCATGCTGGCTGGGTATGCTGGGAGCTCTAGGCCGGCAACATCTGGGGACCCAAGGTTGGAGAGCCCTGCCTTAGAGAGCACCTTTTCCTATATGAGCCCTCTCAACCGCTAAAATCCTTAAGGGAGGCCGTGCTCTGGTGCCAACGCCCTGTGTGTAGTAATATCCACAGCAGGAGCAAGGTCTATCTCTGCCTTCCCCAACCTGGGGCACTCCAGAATGTGTTGGGCTACAACTTCCATCATACCTAGACAGCATGCCCATTGGGATGATGGGCGTTGCAGTCCCAGATGTCTGGAAGGCACCAGGTTGGTGTTGCCTGGTGGTCCATACCACAGCACTAACTTCCTAGAGAAGGGTTGGGCAGACTTCAGGGCGCGGCTTGCGGGATCGACTTGGATTTCTTGACTAGAACTTGCTAGAGATTCCCCAAGTGGGAGCCTGGCACAGAAGACGTATACACTTAGAATGAAAGAAGTCTGAGCTCAAGAAATGGTTTCGAGTGCCAGAACTGAAGGGGAGCTCACAGCTCTTCCGCACAAAAATCCACACCTGGTATAATTGGGGGTAGGGGGTGGGTAGGGTGTCATTTTGTGGCTGCTGTTGTTGTTACACGAACCGGCATCTCCTGCAGATCACCCAGAGATCACCTAAATTCTTCCCCGCGCTAGGGTGGCCAGGTGTCCTACTTTACAGAGGACAGCCCTCTATTTGAAAGTCTCTCAGAGGGCAGGCCTCTTTCTGAAAGGCGGTCCAGTCCAAGCCAGGTTTAACGGCAAGCAACCGGAAGAACGCAAGAAGGGAGGGCAGAGGAAGTTGTCTAGCAACAGATAAGCCCCTGGGCAGAAGCCTGAACAAGCACACGGCCACCTGGTCTCAGTCTTCCCCACGACCGTGAAACTATTGTACTTCTTTTTAAATTATAGTGATTATTTCTAAATTTGCACATACATATAAATTGGCCTCCCTGTGTCATGTCTGCCCAACCCCGTGTCCTGTTTTTGTCCTTCCCACCACCCACCGCCACCACACCACCCCGGCAATCTCCTCTTTTTCCACAATAATGTGTAACTTGAGCAGCGTTCTTTGGCAGAAAGGTGGGATATAAGTTGAAATAAATAAAGAGAACCTTGCCATTGCTCATCTCTGTTGGATTTTAGGTCTTAACTCAAAGCATTTTCATTCCGGCAGCAAGCAACCCTTGGTGGCAGCCTTATTATGGAACATGCACACCCTCCGGCGTCCCCACTCTTGAGAGCACTAGTGCCACCTCTCTTTCAGGTGCACAGCGCCCTATAACTGCTACTGCTGAGGGCGGGAAAGGATGCACTTCTCAGTTGCTGAGCAACCGCCCAAAATACTCCCTCAACTCAGAAGAAGAATCCCACTTCCACGGTCCCTTTCGCTCCCCACCTGACTTCTCATCTCCCCACCATCGCCACCACCACAGGTCCAGCACTTGCTTCCTGGAAAGAGACGGCATCTGCCCAGTCAGTGGCAGAATCTAGTCTCTCCCCGTCCCAGCCCCGTTCCCTTCCGTAAGGCGGGCCGACTTTAGAGAAAGCGGCCTGCGTGTAGCGAGGCCTGTTTTTCTTAGCCCGGTTCCAAAAGAGGCCACAGGTCGGCTGCTCCTTTCTGCCTCACCTGGTGAGAGGAGACCGTGTGGATCAGGATGAAAGTTCCCAGCCCTCCCCGGTCTCTCACCCACACCCGTTCCCAGCGGGGCCGAGTTCAGGGCAGCCCAGCGCTAAGACCGAGGGAGTCGCACGCCATAAATCAGGCTGGGCTGGCCAGACGACAACTTGCGGGCTCGAGGCCTGTTTGTTTTGGAAATGAGTGAAGCGCTTTTCGGAGGAGCTGGAGATTTACAGGCCGGGCCGGGGCTCTCTCCGTGGGAGAACAAGGAAAAAGGCCTTGCCAGGACCTCGCAAATGAAGAAAGCAGAAGGCGGCAGGGGAACAAGGAAGGGGAGGCTACGGCTGAGCCTGGCCAAGCAAAGGTGCTCTCTGAGGCAGGACGGAGCGGGTGGGCGCGTGTGTCCTCTTTCACAGAGGACAGTCCTCGGTTTGGCCAGAGCACTGTCCTCCATTTTGAAGGCGTCCTCTGTTTGAAGGGCTGCCCAGTGCTGGTCCGGTTTAAAGGTAAAGCACCATCAGAAGGAAGAGCTGAAGGGCCTTGACGTCGCCCGTCACCGGCAGCTGGGCAGCAGACTCAGCTCGGCACTCTGGTCACGTGGTCACCGTCTCCCACACTAGGGTGACATGTGCTGTATTTCTATTTAGGGCACAGTCCAATCGAGATGAGCGGGAGCCTCCAAACTCAGAGGCTCCCGGACATCCAGTGCAGGGTGAGAGGAGCGACAGAGGCCATCTTCTGCTTCCCCATCCTCCTGCTCCGCATTTCCGCTAGATGGGCTTTTCGCTCGTCTAGCTGGAGCACCTCGGAGTGGGAGGGAAGGAGGCTCCAGGATAGCTCGTATCCTGGCCACCCTAGTCTCCTTCCCTCCTCCCCACCCACCAAAACACCCCCTTTCCCCCCTCTCCGAGGTTGCTTTCCTGACCTCGGAGAGTAGCCAGCACAGTTCTTTCCACACCGGCTGTGAGGGGGCGGGGGAGGGGTATCGGAGCTCCGATTCTCATCTTGGAGCTGGGAATCTGAACTATCCTATGGCCCTCCCAGGCAATCAGGATTGTCCCCCTCCAATAATAGACATTATTATTTCTACATTTGCATCGATACATATAAGCTAGCATATGCACATTTTATGCGTAATAGGTGTGCTCTTTTTGTCTTTTTGGGTGATGCACGTACGTTCTCTTTTTGGTGATTCAGAAGTGGCCACCCTAATGGCAGCACAGAGGCCAACGGCTTGATGGGCTTCCTATCTTTTGTCCGGCCTCAACTGCAAGCAGGGCGGCCACTTGCGAATCATCAAGAAAGAGGAAATGTATCACAAAAGGGGGACATAAAATGTGCATCTGCTGATTTATATATAGAGATGCAAATTTAGAATAGATGATAATAATTTAAATAGAAATACAGTACATCTCACCATCGCGCGGCAGACCTGCGTGCCGCTTGCCTGTTCAGTCTGGTGTCCAGGTGCTCAGTGCTGGTGGGCAACAGTTCTTATGCTTCTTTATTTTACAACCAGAAATGGATAAGACAGCCCTTCAGATAGAGGACGCCTTGAAATAAGCCTCTCATTTCAAAAATACGTCTTTGTTGGGAGAAAATATATTCACTTGTACGGACCCAACGAAGGAGCATAAACAGACTGCATATCTTCCCCCGCCCCCTTAATAAACGAACTAACGAAAGTAAATTGTTTTCTAGGAATATAACGATCAGTGTTATTGCAATGTTTGTTGGCTGCACCTCGAAAATTGAAATGGCCATGTAGGATATTAAGGGCCATTAATGAGCTGCTTTCCAACCCTGTATTCAATAATTAAAATAAAACAGTGTTACTAGATACGCATGATTATACTTAGTCACAATAAGCCTCTTGATGTCATGCTTCTTTTGCCCCACTGATGCGGTGAGCAGACTAGATGGGATGTTTATCCTTTGCGGAGTTAAAAGGTGACCAGCCCAGTGCCATCTCAAAAATGTCTGGAAAAAGCGTGGCTTCAGCATTTCACGCAGTTCCTCGCCCTCCCTCGTGCCTTGTTTTGGTCTCGGACCCACATTCAAGGGCGCATTATTTGTATCTCAACTTGACCCTGTTTAACACTCCTGGCAGGCTTCCCACAAAGGAACACTGGGGGAAGGTACTGTCGTGTGGGCACTCACAATTTAATCTGTTAAGAGATCTGCAACTTTCTAACAGGATTATTATTCCCAGGGCTCTTTGCAGAGTCATGGCTACTTCCCAGGAGGCCGTGGCTGCCAAACTGGAGCCACTTTGTAGTACAGACTTAGGCTGACCGTACGTACCCCTTTCCCAGGGGGCAGGTTCTTGCTACCGACCCCCTTTGGTTGGATGGCAACATAGTGACCCCACCTGGCTCACGCTGGCTCCGCTTGTCTGAGCGTGGAAAGCTAAGCAGGGTCAAGCCTGGTGATTACTTGGATGGGAGACCCCTCCTCTAGTTTCCTGCATTGAGCAGGGGGTTGGACTCGATGGCCTTGCAGGCTCCTTCCGACTCTATGATCTATGAAATCTATAAGCCAGACCAGCCATTCATTGGTCATCTGCCTCCCTGCAACCTCTTAAGAGTCTTCCTGTCCTCTTTGGAGGAACACCTGGGCTTAAGGTTTCAGAGCAAGCACTGCATAAACAGCAGCCACCGTGAGAACATTATTTTCGCCCCAAAAGCCTTCAAGTCAGGACGGTTCACAAATAATGGTGCACCCAGGCCCCCCCCACAGTTTCTTCTGATTCACTGCCTCCGATTCTAACTTCTTCACTATTTTCCTTCCACCAGATATTATCCAAGCACGCGGGATGTGCAAATGAAATCAGCAATTAGCTCGAGCTCCTCGAATCCCACCTTGAAGTTCAATGTGGCTCATGTCTATCAGATTGTGAGCTTTGTGTCTTTTTTTCCTTTTCACACACAAAAATTGTGCATATTTTTGTGAGTATTTTTCCTAATGCATGCTTCAAATGTGCGCATTTTACAAACACATTTTTGGGGGTGTGCCCCCCCCCCGTGAATCGCATTGCAAGTTCAGAAATGTACGGACTTATGATCGCAGCAGTTTGCATTCAGGTCCGCATTCAATTCCAGGACGTGCAAACTGGGTACATTCTGCTCAGAAACAAACTGAGACGAATTTCTCATCCTTCCCTGCCAAGCAAGCACACCTGGTAAGGTGCTTCCAGATGCAGGGCTCCTAGCACTACCGATCAAAAGACATTATGCAGCTATTCTGTCTTTTGCTCCTTCCTTAATGGATTTTCCGTGGTAAGAAAAAGAATGGAAGAAGCGGTAGGAAAACTTGCGAGGATTTACAAATGGAAGATGATGTCATCTGGACCCCTTGTAGAATTCCATGAGTGAGACAGGCAGGGCGATCTCACAATAAAAGTCTTGCCTGGAAGCACCCTTTGTATCTCAGAGCCCCACAACTGCATAATTGTATTGTGCAAACTTCTGCTACAAATGGGACAAGCGACAACAAAACGTTGCAGCCGGGCATGCTTCCATTCGGGGTTCCAACCAGCCAGCTATGCCCTTTCCCAGGATACTCCATCTCATTCTTCACCATCCCAAACAGTCAGCTTTCCAGCCTTCCATTGGGGTGTTTGGGAATTTCCCCCCCCCTAAAGATTTTTTGCACTTGTGCAAACTTCAGCCCCCCCCCCCTCAAGCCTGCTGATATACCTCCCTCTTCTCTGTGAATGGTGTCATTTTGGCTACATTAAAAAATCCACATTCAGATAATGTGTTTTGGTGTGTGTGTGTGTGTGTGTGTGTGTGAGATATCTTTCCAGTTTGCACAAAACAGGAATTTGACAGCTCAGACGCTGAGATAGTATGACTAGAATGCTAGAGCTAAGCCAAAGAGACAGGGCTTCAAATCCTTGCTCTAGCACACCTTGGGCCAGTCACTATTTCCCTAGGAAAACAAAAGTGAGGGAGACCCTGTGTGATCCTTGGAGCAAGGGTGGGACAAAAATGTCACACCTAAACCAGACCTCCAGTGGTTACAGCGCCGTTAGTATTACCCCTGGCGTTCCAAGGGGAGGGAATGTAATGTGTACATTCGTGTGTACATTCCCTTGCATCTCTAATGAGCAAACTCAGTGTCCCCCGTGCCGACAGAAATGGAGCCAAACTGGGTCACCGAGAAACAAGAGTCATCTGCACGCTCGGGGAGATGCCGAGGTTTCCAGAAGTGCACAAAATTAAAAAGTAAAACTCCGAAAAGTGGGGAGGGAGCAACCCAAGGGGGCCTGATTTTGCTCAGTCGACACGAGGAGCCACAGAATCTCATTGATTGGGAAAGAAAAATTGAAAACCAAGGGGCTCCGGGAGAGTGAATGGGCTTTCTTACTACTTATAGTATGTCAGAGGAAGGCATGACTGGCTGGTTGGATACCTGAATATGAGCACTCCTGTTACTGGTGGCCTCCTGTTACTGTTGGATGTTGGCCTCAAAAGGCCAAATTTAGCTTTAAAAGTGTGCAAGAGGCTTCTCGAAAACTCTCCACCCTATCTGTGGGTGGGCAGAGAAATTAGGGGGGACAATTCCACCAAATTTCTCCAAGGGGAGGAGAAATTCTCCAACAATTTCTCACAGGTAGGCATCACCATTGCCAGGGCTTGTGTGTAGCACAGCTTCTGCAGCACATTTTATAATTTATTTTGAATTTCTTTCGGTGGTGCTTTGTATCTTCGCTAATCATTGTGCGGTGGCCGAGGGTGCTGTATATGTGTGTTTTTCTTTCTATACACATCTCCCCGTTGCTCTGCAGCCTCCCAGGCTGCCCGCACTTTCTCATCTGGAAAAGCCCTATAGGACAAATTACGTCATGATGTCTTCCCCTGGGCGGGAAGTGCGGGAAGCCAACGGCGCTACAGGCTGCCAGAGAGAGGATCGTACAATGAAAGACAGGACACTCGCTCACGCTGCTCAGCCCCTTCATATAAGTAAGGTAAGCACAAGAACCCTGAGCCAAACCCACGAGAATTTCTCCGAAATTTCTTCTCCTTTGAATTCCTTTTTTTTTTAAAGCAATTTCTTTTCTATCAAACTGAATGAGACTGGTGAAAAAGATATGTGGGAGAAATTTTCAGCACAGCACTATTTAAAAGGCTTTAAAGCTAAATGGGTCCCTTATAGACCACTGTCACGGTTTGTCGCTGAAATTCAGGGGGCAAACTGCCAATTTTTTGCCACTGCCAGCGCAACAGCAAATTCAGTAACGGTGAGAGGAGGCACCCGGGGCCACACTTGAGGCCAGGGGGCGTATGCGGCCATTGGGCAGCATGTTGCCCACCCCTGTGTTGGGGGTGAAGATACACTGCAACATCTTCTCGCAGCTCCCGCCTGTTAGTATTATCAGGGCCGGCGCTACCACTAGGCAGACCCAGGCGGCTGCCTAGGGCGCGTGGCGGAAGAGGGCGCAGCGTTTCTGCGCCCCTTCCTCGCCACCGGCGCGCTCCTGCCCCGCCTCCGCCGCGCCTCTCCGCCGCCTGCCAGCCGCTGCCGCCGCCGCTGCACCTCCTCCCCCCCCCCGCGCGCGCGCACGCCAGCCCACCAACCACCTACCTACCTTCCCGTCGTTTCTGGAGCCCCGCCGGCGTTGTTTTGGCGGGAGGAGGAACCAGGGCAACAGGGTTTAAACAGCCCTGTTGCCTTGGTTTCCCCGGCAAAAAAAAAAAAGTGTGGGGGTCCCGTCGCGTCGGAGGAGGAGGCGGCAGCGGCAGCAGCAGCAGCAGCAGCAGCCAGCAGCGGGGGCGGGGGGAAGGTAGGTGGTGGTGGGGCGGCGGCGCGGGGGGGGTTGCAGAGCAGGGCTGCTTTGCTCCGGAGGCCCCCCCCATGGCACGAGAGGGGGGGCGCTAAATATAATTTGGCCTAGGGCGCCAAACAGCCCTGCACCGTTCCTGAGTATTATTACTAACACAGCACCATCAGTATACATGGCACCTAGCAGAGTTTCATAGGCAAAAATAGACAGATCTGTGACTCCAAGGAGCTTACAATCAGAAATAAATAACGGGAAGGGAGAGAAGGGTAAGAGAAGCAGGGATATGGGTAAATGCATTTAAGGCATGGATGAACAATTGGCAGGCCATAAGTTAATGATGATGTGTGTTATTATGCTGGGCTGTTGCATTTTAATTGGTTGTAAAAAAAAATAAAAATTAATCTGTTTTTGTTAACTGCTCTGAACATCTCTGTTTGGAGAGGAAGCTGCAGGATAGAAATCGTATTGTAAACAAATAAATCTATCATGTAAAGTAAATTTTACCTGTCCAGAAGGTAGCCCCGGCAAAACTTGAGCTGAACTGAAGTACGGCGAAAATTATGCCCCCAGTCGTGTTTGGAGACGCAGAGGTCTGGGAAAGACCCCTGTCTGAAACCCTAGAGCAGTGTTTCTCAACCTTTTTTGCCCCATGCACCCTCGTCACCATATGTCAGAATGTCATCCCCCCCCTCCTTTCCAAGATTGTCTGACTTAATCTGTGCCAATAAGGTGTGATGTCCTGTAGATTAGGTACAATCTGTAGAATTGTAATTTGTAGAAAGATCAGTATTCCAACAATTTGAGTCTGCGGTCCCAATTCCCCCCCCCCTGAAATCCTAAAATTCCGCCCCTGGGGGGAATTCCCCCCTGGTTGAGAACCCCTGCCCTAGAGAGCTGCTGCCGGTCAGTTTAGACTGGGGGGGGGGATCGAACCTCCTTCAGCCCGAGGGCAGCATTCAATTTCATAGCAGCTCTAGGGGCCACATTCCAGTGGTGGGTGGAGCTGAAGGCAAAAGGAGGCGGAGCAACAGGGAAAGGGGGGAGGACCAAAATACCAAAAAAATAGCATATTTTAGCTTAAAGCTCTTACTGCTAGCAACTAAGCCTTAGGAGAGGCCTTTCAACCTCTCAGAATGGGTGGGGAAAGCGCAAACGCCTGTGGAAACCACCAAATGAGCAGCAGTTGGGGGAAAGGGCCAGTGGAAGGGGATGTGTGGATCTGGCCCACTGGTGTGAGGTTCAACATCCCTGGTTTAAGGTGCAATCCTATGCAAGTTTAGACAGAAAAAAGTCCTACAAATCTCAGCATTCCCCCAAGCCTCCAAAGCTTATTTCTGGGCCTTAGCCAGGCCAAGTTCACTTCACCAACATCGCCAGGGATGGTGTTAGGGGGCGGCCCACTAGGGCTGGAGCCCCGAATCTTTCATTTGGAGCCCCGAATCTCTGGGAGGCCACCTGCCCCACCACCCTGCTGTCCATGGGCACTTGCTGAAATAAACGTACAGGGGCCCTGACGATCTCTGTTGCATCTGATCCCCCTGGATGAGCTGGCTTTTTGCCCACGTGTGCTTCGCCTCCTGCTGCCCCCACCCTAGAATCTTTCTGCCTGAGGTTTTCTTCTGGAATCAAATGCCCTCCTCTCCCCTGTCCATGCATCCCTTTTTACAAATAGGGGTGCCCTTAGGAGACAGGTCCCTTTAAAGACACACACACTCAGAGACTTTAGAGCATATGTAAATTAGCACATGCAAATTTGTGCATTTTTATTTTTTTTTTGTCCTGTGGGTGTGAGCCCCAGATCTTTTCAGGACCTAGCACTGCCTCTGGACATCGCTGTGCCACTATGGTGCAAGAGGACTTCACCCAGCTAACTTAGGGGGCAATCCTATGCTTGTTTAGACAGAAAAAAGTCCTACAACTCCCAGCATGGGGCATGCTGGGAGTTGTAGGACTTTTTTCTGACTAAACATGCATAGGATTGCACCTTTAGTGAGCTAACTTTCCACTGCATTTCTCCCTATCAGCATTGAATACCATTAATATTTACCCACAACCCTTTCCGTAGTACAGACGGCTTCGCCAGCTCCGGTTCTCACACAGATGCCGGAGGCAGAGTTTCTCTCTCTCTCTCTCTCTCTCTTTCCCCCTCCCTGCACAGTTTGCCTACAAATTCTGTGCCAGGATCGGACAGGAGCCTCTTTGAACATTCACTGATGTGATGTTGTGGCAAGACAAATTGGCCCCCAGCGAGGAAGGGCCTCCCTGGCCCCCAGCCAGGGCCCGCCTCTCCGACCAGGATCTTGTCCGCTTCAGGCCGAGCCTTCTGCCTCCATCCCTTAATCGCAGCTCAGTGATTTATAGGGGGCGGGTTGGGAGCGGGAGCGGGAGATCCCCAATTCCGCTTCCTCTACCGAGTCTCTCGCTGCTGGCCTGCGAAGCAGCAGTTCCAAGTCAGGCAAGATTGATGAGGCTTAAAGGTGCTCTCCGCACACAGAAGCGTCTGTCTGGGCCTGCAGTGTGGCACAACACAGGATTAGTTAATGTACTACAAGACCTGGCAAAGAGGCAGAGCTGGACTGGAGGAGATGAAGGCCTCCATCTCAGCCGTATCGTAGGGGCCCCAAACTGTCTCCAAGTCAACGACGGCTGCTGAAGAACAAGGTGGCCCACCCAGGGCCAGCCGATGGCTTTTGGTGGCCAAGGCAGGGAGGCTAAATGGCAACTCCCGGCTCCTGCTAATTGACATGGGGCAAAATCCACTGGGAAGTACCCCTGAGCAAGCCCCATTACTTGCAGAGGGCAATGTGCAGGTGGATCGTGCCCCATGGGTCAGTTTTGCCTTGTCACCCACTTGGCTATTCATTCTGGCACCCAGAATCCACTGCATGAGGAGGCAGGCTCAGGCTCTCACCTGCAGGAGGGCTGAGCACCTGCTGTGACAGAGCACCTGCTTTGCATGCAGGAGGTCCCAAGTTCAGTCCCCGGCGTCTCCAGGTAGGGCTAGGAACAGGACCGGTGCAGGGCAGTTTGGCGCCCTAGGCTAAATTATATTTAGCGCCCCCCCTCTCGTGCCGTGGGGGGGGCCTCCGGAAAGCAGCCCTGCTCTGCAACCTCCCGCCGCCGCCGCCGCTGGACACCCCCCCGCACGCTGCCGCTGCCGCCCCCCACCTACCTTCCCACGCCTCCTCCTAAAAGGGACCCCCGCGCTCTGTTTTTGGCCGGGGGAAACCAGAGCAACAGGGCTGTTTAAGCCCTGTTGCCCTGGTTCCTCCCGCCAAAACAGAGCGCGGGCGGGGCTCCGGAAACAGCGCGGAGAAGGTAGGTGTCGGGGGGGAGGCGGCGCGGAGGCGAGGCGAGGCAAGGTGGGGGGGAGGCGGCGCGGAGGCGAGGCAAGGTGGGGGGGAGGCGCCCAGGCTCGGCCCCACCACTACCCGGGCACAATCCCCTGCACTGACCTGGCTTTCTCGGTGAGGCGGGCGGGCGGGCAAGGCAGGAGCGCGCCGGCGGCGAAGAGGAGCGCAGCGTTCTGCGCCCTCTTCCGCTACGCGCCCTAGGCAACAGCCTAGTTGGCCTAGCGGTAGCGCCGGCCCTGGCTAGGAAGGAATCCTGCCTGGAGCCCCAGAGAGCCGCTGCCAGCCACCAACAATACTGAGCGAGATGGACCAATGCTCTGACTCAGTATGAGGCAGCTTGCCATGTTCCTAGGGCTCAGAACGGATCCGGCAGGTCCTGCAGCAAGACGGGCGGCAGACTGCTCCCAGACTGGCTGCGGGCTCCGGTGTGCAACACGTTGATGAACGGAGCGCTCTGGAGTAGTGGTGCCGCTAAGGCGGCGGGCTAAGGGCCGAAGTCTGAGGCCCAGCATCCCCAGGGGCCCCACAAGTGACCACCCAGGGGGCAGCGGCAAATAGGTGCTGCATCAGCAACGGAGCTGCCGTGGGCACCCCCCAACACCCGTAGGGGCGGATACCGCTCCCCTCGGCATCCTTTATTCCTTTTTTCTAAATTTGTCTCTAGACAAATAAATTAGCAGACGCAAATTTTAATGAAAATATGTGCCCTTTTGGGGGGGGCGGGGTAATGCATTTCGTCTTTTGGGGGCAATGCATTTCCTCTTTCTGGGTGGCAACCCTATGTTAAAAGCAGAGTTCCCTTCTGCCAGCCGAAAAAGGAAAAGAAAAAAAAAAAGTTGGCAGCAAAAGAAAGAGTCTGACAATCCATCGTGAAGTTTGTGGCCTGTTTCCGCCTGCCGATTTACATATGCTGAAGGCTTGCTTGGCCGTTCTGGAGCTGAGGTGGCCTTGGTTGAAGCACCGTGACAATCCCCAGAAATAGGCCGCCCGTGGCTTCCTCATCAGGGACAGCCAATTTCCCACAAGGACGCTCCTTGGGAGCCAATCGATTCTTAATTAACAGGGCTCCTCGTCAGCGCCTTCACTAATTGCTGCTCAGCATAATTGATTGTTAAACTGTCAGTGACTGAGCTTGGAGCTTGAACCCAGCGGGAGGTGACGGCTGGGCCCCGTGTTTGGTGTGCACAACTGCGAGAGGCCTTCGCACCAGCTGCTAGCCAGGGGGATGCGTGAACTTTACTAACACTCAACTCCCACACCACCACCAGCACAACAGAAACCCACCATCCAAATAAATAAATAAAGCCAGTGCTGGCAAGTTCCACAAAAAGAAAAAGAAAAAAAAGGAAGGCAGTTTTTGTAACAATTATTTACTCTGATAAAACTGTTCCAAACTTGTGTTGATGTTGCCAGGGCCTGCCCAGGACACTTTGCTTTCCCAAGCAACTGTGCTACGTGATCCAAGATGTGCAGTAGTGGAGGATCTGAGTGTGCAATATCTGATGATGATGATGATGATGATGATGATGATGATGATGATGATGATGATGATGGTGGGCATTTGTATAGCGCTTTCTACTGACCAAAGCAGCCTTCTGCAACCTGGTGCTCTCCAGATGTTTCGGACTACAACTCCCAGTATTCCTAACCATTGGCCATGCTGGTTTGCGGCTGATGGAAGTTGACATCCAAAACATCTGGAGAGCACCAGGTGGGGGAAGCCTGGTCATTTCATTTTCATGTCACGGTCCGAAGCATTTCATGTGCATTATGTAGTCATAATCCTTACAACAATCCTGGAAAGCTGCTGCTGCTGCTGCTGCTGCTGCTGATGATGATGATGATGATGATTATGATGATTCCCCATAATACAGATGAGGAGACTGAGAGAGAGTCGCTTGCCTCAGGCCACGTACTGAGTTCTTAGCAGAAGCAATATTTGAACCCAGGATTTCCTGATCCATAGTTCAGTCTCCTAGGGCGCAATCCTATGCATGTTTAGGCAGAAAAAAGTCCTACAACTCCCAGCATTTCCCACAGCACAGCCAGGGCATGCATAAGATCTGTGCATCTGTCCAAACATGCATCTGTCTAAACATGCATACGATCGCACCCTTAGTCACTACGCTACACCAGCTCTCAATACCTGTGCATTATTTATTTATTTATTTATTTATTATTTGCATTTATCTATCGCCCATCTGGCCGGCCAACCGGCCACCCTGGGCGATGTACAGAAAATAAAACAGAACAAAATACATTAAAACATTTTTCTCCATTAAAATACATTAAAACAGTATAAAATTTTAAAATCTTAGCCCACCCCATATTCCCGCCTGAATAACCAAGTTTTTAATGAGCGGCGGAAGCTCAGCAGAGAGGGGGCATGGCGGAGGTCACTCGGGACTCGGAGAGAGTTCCACAGTACGGGGGCTGCCACAGAGAAGGCATCTTAGAGTTGAGCACCCGAACCCCTCTGTGCAACATCTGTAAGGCACCCTGGAGCACACACACACCCCTTTAGATTGCATATAGCTCCACTTACAGATATTTCTGCAACTCAAGTGACCATTCGAGTTGCTTGTACATCTGGGTCAGCTCTGATTGTTATGCACAAACTCCGTTCATCATCAAGTCAGTAATTGCAACCAGTGTTGAGATTTTTTTCCTAAATGAACTGGCCAATAATAATGAGGAAGTCATGGTGGTCTGATGGAATACTAGTGAGCAATAAATTGCAAGAACAGAGTTAGAAATGGGATATGCAAAGTTACAACAAAGGATGCTTATGAAATTCTTCCCACTTGAATTCCTCTTCATATTGTGGAGTCCCAGGAACAGCACCAACAGTTTAGGGTTCCACCATTCTTCCAGTTTTTTGTTTTGTTTTTTTAAATCCAAACTTTGCTCACATGTGCAGTTTACCTCAGTTTTCTCTTCCCATCTTCTTTTCTCCTACTGATTGCCAACATGCACCAGTGCCCAGGCATATCAATTACATCACAACGCAAAAAGGTATCCTGACTGACATGATCGCATCAAGATACCTTCTTATGGCAATTAATCAATGCACATATGCACTGGTGCGCATCAGTAATCTGCAAGGGAGTGGGAGGAAGAGATGACAACTGAAAACCGTGGTGCATGCATGTGACTCTTCCAGAGTTGATTCTAGAAATTCTCCAAGTGAAATTGATAGGCGGGTGGTGCAAAACTCTTGGCAGAGTAAATCCGTGGAACAAAAATGGAATATAGACCATGAGAAGACTACTCATCCCTGCCTACAAGTTCTGAAAATGTCCTACAATCCTGCATTCTTTATCAGTCCCATCCTGACTGGTAAAAATCAATTGGGAGAAATTAAGCCCTTTGCTGGCTGGGGCTACTGATGCATTAATCATGGGTGGCAAGGTTCTGGGTGGTCTCACGTGTGCTGTTGTCCCAGGTCTGCTTAAAAAACAAACAAATATGTATGAAGATGTCTTGGGTCAGTTCCCCACTCCCAATTTGTAATCTTACCTTTTGGGGGAAGGTTGTTGAGCAGTCAGGTACTCTTTACTTTCAAGTCTAAGACATTCAGGGATGGGGACTCGGACTCCAGGACTCGACTCGTGAGTCGGACTGAGTCCCCCCTCTGACTCGAGTCAGACTCGAGTCCCAATATTTTTAATGGGACTCGAGACTCGACTCGGGACTCGAGACCAAGGACTCCTGTTCCAAAATCGTGTTCCTCAAATGCAACATGGATAGGTTTTAGGAAGTACAGCAAGTTTATTTTTTAAAATCATTTTCCTAAAATCAGGGCCGGTGCTACCATTAGGCCAACTAGGCAGCTGCCTAGGGCTCCGGGCTAAAGGGGGCACCAGGAGCATAGGGCTGGAGGGAGGGAGGGCTCAAGTGGGAAGGGGGGGCGCTAAATATCTGATCTTGCCTAGGGCACCAAACTGCCTTGCACCGGCCCTGCCTAAAATGCAACCTTTCAGACATTTTGGGTTTGGCTGCCTCTGCCTGCCTGTTTGGGGTTCCCAGCCTCCTCTGCCTGCCTGGTCTCTTCTTAACCAGTTCCACAGTTTGAATTGTCCAAGACAAAGGCCTCTGCCTGCCTGTTTTGGGGTTCCCTGCCTCCTCTGCCTGTCTGGTTATTTTGGGTTTGTCTACCTGGTCTGTTCTTGCCAAAATCAGTTGCAGAGTTTTGAAATAAAAAGGCACATTTGTGCCTAGAATCTATTTAAGCCACACATCTGAAATAGCCTTATTTTGTTGGGGGGAAACCCCATTGATTTTAATAGGGACTCGTGGAGTCAGCTTTGGGAGTGACTCATGACTTGTGACTCGTGAGTCACCATTTTGGACCAAGGACTCGGACTCGAGACTTGGGTCCAAAGACTCGTGACTCGACTCGTGACTCGAAACCAAGGACTCTTCAACATCCCTGCTGACATTAAGAACATGAGAAGATCCATGCTGTATCAGACCAAGGGTCCATCTAGTCCAGCATTCTGTTCACACAGTGGCCAACCATCTGCCTACGGGATCCCACAAGCAGGACATAAGTGCAACAGCATCTTCCCGCCCATGTTCCCCAGCAACTGGTGCTCATAGGCATACTAGCTCTGTTACTGGAGGCAGCATGTAGCCATCAGTACTAGGAGCCATTGACAGCCTTCTCCTCCATGAATTTGTCCAATCCCTTTTTAAAGCCATCCAAACTGGTGGCCATCACTACATCTTGTGGTAGCGAATTCCACAGTTTAACTATGTCTTGTGTGAATAAGTCCTTCCTTTCATCCGTCCTGAATCTCCCACCAATCAGCTTCATGGGATGACCCCTTTGGGTTCTAGTATTATGAGAGAGGGAGAAAAATGTCTCCCTGTCCACTTTCTCCACACCATGCATAATTTTGTACACCTCTGTCATGTCTCTTACCATTTTTCTACACTAAGCAATCCCAGCTGCTGTAACCTTTCCCAACAGGGGAGTTGCTCCAGCCCATTGACCATGTTAGTTGCCCTTTTCTGCACTTTTTCCAGCTCTACAATGTCCTTTTTTAGGTGCGGTGACCAGAACTGTACACAGTATTCTAAGTGCGGTCGCACTACAGATTTGTATAAGGGCAATTTGATCTTGGGCAGTTTTATTTTCAATTCCTTTTCTAATTATGCCTAACATGGAGTTTGTCTTTTTCACAGCAGCTGCACACTGGGCCGACATTTTCATCGAGCTCCGAGTCCTACTTCTCAGTATGGATCATGCATTGCACGTAAACTGCATTTGTGGCCTCCCCGATCAACAACTATTGTATGCCTGCAAAACATGGACTATCTATAAACGTCACTTCCACCTCCTTGAAAGGTTTCATCAACGTTGCCTCCGGAAAATCCTGCGAATTACTTGGGAAGATAGGCGAACAAATGTCAGTGTACTGGAAGAAGCAAAGACTACTAGCATTGAAAAAATGATCCTTCAACGCCAACTTCAGTGGACCGGTCATGTTGTTCGAATGCCTGACTGCTGTCTCCCAAAGCAGTTACTTTACTCCCAACTCAAGGATGGAAAGCGGAATATCGGTGGTCAATATAAGAGGTTTAAAGATGTTCATAAGGCTAATCTAAAAAAATGCAATATAAACATCGAAAACTGGGAAGCTCTGGCCCGTGAACGATCTAAATGGAGGTTGGCCTTTCACAAAGGTTCCATGGACTTTGAAGAAGCCCGAGTGCAAGGTGAAAGGGAGAAACGTGCTAAGCGGAAAGCACGTCAAACTAATCCTTTACAGGACCATCTTCCACCTGGTAACCTGTGTCCTCACTGTGGGAAGCTGTGTGGATCTAGAATTGGCCTCCACAGTCACTTACGGACCCATCGCTAGAGTCTACACAATCTTCTTTAGAATTTCCTCCTTTTATCCTGGAAGACAATCTTACTCAGTCACGAGTGATCGCCTGATGATGATGACAGCCTTCCATAAGCCGGTGCCCTCTAGTTGTGTTGTACTACAGCTCCCATCAACTCCCGCCAGCATGGCCAGTCATCTGCTGAGGCTACACTGCTGTGTTGGTCAGCAGGGTTGGCCATGCTGGCTGGAGATGATGGGCGTTGTAGTCCGGGGAGGCTGTTGACTCCTGTGTCTGCAGACGGAGCTCCTTATCCATGGCATCTTTTTGTTGGAGCTTGAAAGGGGCTATTCATGGTGCTGTACTCCACCCCCAAAATAGGTTCACCACCATGCAGTACCATGGATAGCTCCCATGAAGCTCAAAACAAAAAGATGGATAAGGAGCCCCACTGACACAACAGATCTCAAGGGCACCAGGTTAGGGAGGGCTGTCAAAAAAACAGGAGAGAAGATGTTCTCAGGCAACGGGGGCGGGGGGATGCTTTAATAAGCCTGAGGTGTTTCGGAAAGGTACTCCCTTCCTCAGGGGGCCACAAGTAGTTCGAAACAGAGGAAGTATCAGTAAGAGTTTTCAGAATATTCGTGGAGTAAGTTGAGTGGCCCCTGAGGAAGGAAATATCTTTTCGAAACACATTGGGCTTATTAAAGGATCCCCGCTGCTGCCGCCACCCCAGCTGCTTGGGAATGTTTTCTCTCCTGGTTTTTGACACAATTTTTGCCTTTCCCCGCTTGTTGGTTTTTTGTCCTAAAAGATGGACAGTGGCGACTGCACCTTATTGATCCTGGTAGCTCTCTCTGTAGTCTCAACATTGTTGGCTAGCAGGAGCTGGCAAAGGAACTGCACAAGCCCACATCTTTGTAGAATTGCTTGACCTCATCCCACCGTAAAGACAGTGGGCCCTCTTCCAGTTTAAGGCACTATCCTCCTATGCATGTTGAGACAGAAAAAAGTCCTACAGCTCCCAGCATGCCCCAGCCAGCCACGCTGGCTGGGGCATGCTGGGAGCTGTAGGACTTTTTTCTGTCTCAACAAGCTATAGGATTGTGCCCTTAATCTGCTTTCAAAGATTCCTAGTCCTTCTCCAGGCATTATAAAGGCGAGGTTGGCAACAACACTTGTGTCTTTTTTTCAGGCTGAGACTTCTTTTTATCCTCTGAGGCTTTTAGGGGTTGGTGTTATTGTTATTGCTGCTCTTTTATGAAATTCTGCTGCTTTAAGGTCTTTAACTGGGCCTTCCCCAACCTGTCGCCATCTGGGTGGGTTGGACTACAACTCCCACAATTCCCCAGCCATCTCTGTTGCCTGGGGGATTATGGGGTTTAAAGTCCAACTCCTCCAGAGGGCTCCAGGTTGGGGAAAGCTGCAAGTTTAACTTAATTTTAGATTACGTTTTATTGCTGCCTTGGGTATCTCCCCCCCCACCCCCATGCTTTTATGATAACTTGTTGCCATGCTTGTGTAATCCAGTTGGAATTTTATTTCATGGAAAATCAGAATTGATTATTTATTTTTAAAAAAATGTTTCTCAGAACAGTAATAGGAACATAGGAAACTGCCTTATGCTGAGTCCGTCCACTGGTTAATTTAGTACAGGGCTCTCCAACCTTGGGTCCCCAGATGTTTTTGGCCTACAACTCCCAGCATGCCCCAGCCAGCTACGCTGGGAGTTGTAGGCCAAAAACATCTGGAGACCCAAGGTTGGAGAGCCCTGATTTAGTATTTACACTGACTTTCAGGCAGGAGTCTTTCCCAGCCCTGGATGGAGATGCCAGTTTCCTTGCAGGACTCCCAGATTATGGGATGGCAGGCTTGTAGTTTTTTTTGGGGGGGGGGGTTAGCAGGGAGGTCCCAGAGAGGCCAGCAGGAGCGAAGCTCTCCTAGGGAGCAACCTCAGGACGACGGGCCACCTTGCGTCACACAAGCCAGATGGCAAGATGGAAACGCGGCTCCCTCGGGCGGAGCAGGAGCGCCGCGGCTAAAAACCCTCCTTTCGCTCGGCGGCGGCGGCGGCGGCGCAATCCGCCCCCCCCCCCGTCCCTCCCAGGCTCGACGTTCCCCCATTGGCACCGTGAAATGAAAGCATTAGGAGGCGGAGGCGGCAGGAGACCAGGAGCTCCGCTGCAGATGCCCGGGCTAATTGAGCCGTTTTGTTTCAGAGCGCATGAAAAGAGCAGAAGTGAATTGGCTTTGAGAGGCGTGGAGAGAGAGGGAGGGGGAGGCGAGGTGGTGGCCGCGGGAGGATAGAGGCAGCAGGAAAGAAGGTGGGGGCGGGGGGGGAAAGAAAGATACCCATGGGGCCAGCCCCAATGAATAGCAGTCAAGCTAATCCCCCCCCCCCCCAGCCTCAGTGCTCGCTCTCGCTCTCGCTCTCACACACACACACCACTGACCTACAACCCCTGGGAGTTCAGTGCTAAATAGGCACAGAAGACGGACTCCACCTTAGCAGCTGAAAACCTGTAAACTGGGAGGCCGAAGAAGAAGGGCACCCCTCGAAGGGCAGCCACAGCAACGTCTGAGGGTGGTCCACTCCCGGATACATGATCCTGCACTGAGTTGCCAAACAAAACAACACACCCACCCCCGGCATATACAGGTAGCGGCATTTTAAGGGCCTTTGCCGGTCGGTGCTTACATTCCATACCTCATCCCAGCTAATGCAGCCCAGCCCTGCGATCCACTCAGGTTGACAGGAGCACCCGACATGAGGGTGGCCAGGTGTCCCGCTTTGCAGTGGGCGGTCCTCTGTTTTGGAGACCTGGCGGAGGAGAGTCCTCTATTTGAAGGGCTCCTCTGTTGGATGGGCTGTCCAGTCCCAAGTCTGGCTCAAAGACAAAGAACCACCTGAAGGGAGAAGTTGCCCCCCATCTGCCCTTAGCCCAGTGCTTCTCAAATAGTGGGGCGGGGCCCCCAGGGGGGGCGCGAGGCTCCGTAAAGGGGGGCTCGTTTGACCTCAGTTAAAAGTTTTTTTTAATATTGTGTTCCTTTAAATCCTGTGCTCCTTTAAATCTTTTCTGCTACAGTTAATAAAGCTATTCTTTGTTGTAAATTGATCCACATTTCTTTCTTTTTTTATTCTCTTATACGTTAATAAGGATACAGTGTTATGCAGAGGTGTACTTATAACAATTTTATAGACAAATGATACTATTTACAGTCGCGCGGGGGGCGCGAAATGTTTTCTTCTTCCTAGGAGGGGCATGACAGAAAATAATTGAGAAGCACTGCCTTAGCCCCTGGAGAGCTGCGGACTGAGCGGACACATCACTGGTCACCACCTAGTCAATCTTTTCTGCTAAGGTGAGATGCCTTGTATTCCTACTCAAATAATAGTTATTATTCCTAAATTTGCACCTATACTTCTGGCTTTGCATATGCAAATGTTATGCAAATAGATGTCTTCTTTTGTCCTCCTCTTCGGTGATGCAATTTCTCTTCTCTTCTTTTTTCCTTTTTCCCACCATGCCTAAGTGGCCGTCCAGGCATCTATCCAACATCTTTGGGCAGCTGCTGAGGCTCAATTGCCCTAGCCAGGGCCCACCAGTGCTGCGCTGCTGACTAGGGTGGCCACTGGCACATTGCCTAAAAAAGAGGGAATGCACCCCACAAAAAGAGGGCAAAAGGGGATTTGCATAAAATGTGCATGTGCTGATTTATATGTATAGATACAAGTATGGAAATAATAACTGGAATTTAAATAGGAATACCATCCATCTCACCCTGGAGGAGGAATCTTAGAAGGGGGCCTACAAGGCCATCGAGTCCAACCCCCTGCTCAATGCAGGAAACTAGAGGAGGGGTCTCCCATCCAAGTAACAACCAGGCCTGACCCTGCTTAGCTTTCCACGCTCAGACAAGCTGAGCCAGCGTGAGCCACAGGCCTGTAGACTGTGACCAGGTGACCTGTGGGCCTGCCCAGTATGCCTTCCCCGGCATCTTCAAGGCCTGTGCTGTGCTCTCCCTCCTTATGGTTCTTTACCTTTCAAACCAGACTTGGACTGGTCACGCTGGTCACGCTGTTGGAAGAAAAGGTCAGAGGACTGGAGCAGCAAGTGTCAACCCTCAGGAGCATAAGAGAAAGCGAGGAGTTCTTAGACAGAACGGTGGATCTACAGCACCAAAGCACAGTACAGGAGCCAGAAGGGCAACGGCAGGATGAGGCGGAGTCGGAGACTGCAGAGGCAAGGGAAAAATAACGCAGGGGGAACTCCCTGGAAAAGGGTGACTGTTAGGAGCAGAAATACTACAAGACACTCTGCGCCTGTGGAAGCAGTGGAGCTATGGAACCGCTTCCATGTACTTGAGGACGAGAGCAGAGGACAGCCTGCAGAGGACGGATTACCGGGCACCCAACGTGACAGCGAGCAAGAGGCTGAGGGTCAGTCAAGTGGAGGCAATCAAACCAAGGCCTACAGCAAGAGGAAGAGAAGAGTACTCGTAGTGGGAGACTCCCTCCTGCGGGGGATCGAAGCCAAAGTATGTCGCGAAGACCCATGGACTCGCCAGGTGTGCTGTCTCCCTGGGGCACGGATTAAGGATGTGACAGAGCAGCTGCCGAGGCTCATGCAGCCCACCGACACATACCCCTTTCTTCTCTTCCACGTGGGTACAAATGATACTGCCAAGCGGAGTTACAAAGAAATCACGGCAGACTTTGAAGAGCTGGGAAGGGAACTCAAGAACTTCGGGGCCCAGATAGTTTTCTCATCCATCCTTCCAGTACTTGGAAGAGGCATAGAAAGGGAAAGAAAAATACTCCGAGTGAATGACTGGCTACGAAGGTGGAGCCGACGTGAGGGATTTGGATTCTGGGACCACGGGCTACACTTCCTGGAAGATGGACTGCTGGCAAAGGATGGGTTGCACCTCACAAGGACTGGGAAGAATGTGTTTGGCCACAGCATGAGGAACTTAATCAGGAGGGCTTTAAACTGAATCCAACAGGGGAGGGAGACATAAACTCGGGGGTACCAATGGAAGAAGGCCTCTTTGCCACAATGGAGAGAACAGCTCCAGCGGTGCCCATTGATAGTCTACCACAAAATGTAGGGGGAAAGTCGGACTGTAAAGCACATAGTCTTCAATGTCTCTATACTAATGCCCAGAGTATGGGCAACAAACAAGACGAACTTGAACTCTTGATACATGAGGGCAAGTACGACTTGATAGGGATAACTGAAACCTGGTGGGATGACTCCCATGACTGGAATACAGCAATTGAAGGGTATAACTTGTTCAAAAGGAACAGAAGCAACAGAAAGGGAGGTGGAGTTGCACTGTATGTTAAAAATACGTATCTCTGCACAGAGATACAGGAAGAGGAGCTTGGCAGCCCCATTGAGAGCATCTGGGTTAAAATAAAGGGGGCAAAGAATAAAGCGAACATGGCGGTTGGAGTCTACTACCGACCACCCAATCAAGGAGAAGACGAGGATGGAACTTTTGAAAAACAAATTGCCAGTGTTTCAAGGAGGCACGATGTGGTAGTAATGGGAGACTTCAATTTCCCTGATATCTGTTGGGAGACTTATTCAGCCAAACATGGCCCCTCCAAGAAATTCCTGAGCTGTGCTGCTGATAACTTCCTCCTACAGAAAGTGGAGGAAGGAACTAGAGGATCGGCTATCCTTGACCTGATTCTAACCAACAGAGACGAGTTAGTGGATAAAGTGGCAGTTTCGGGAACTCTGGGGGAAAGTGACCATGTTATACTTGAGTTCTTGATTCTAACAGAAGCAAAAGCTGAGTGTAGCCAAACACGTACCCTGGATTTTAGGAAAGCCAATTTTAACAAACTCAGAACAATGATTAGTAAGATCCCATGGCAAATGACTCTCACGAGAAAGGGAGCCCAGGAGGGGTGGGAGTTTTTAAAAAAGGAAATTTTAAAGGCACAATTGCAAACAATTCCCACAAGGAAAAAAGGCAGAGGGCAACAGAAGAAGCCAATGTGGCTTCACAATAAACTCAAAGATGACCTGAAAACAAAAAAGGACACGTATAGGAAGTGGAAGGAAGGACAGGCTACAGGGGAAGAGTACAGGCAGGTAGCACAGAACTGCAGGAATAGTGTCAGGAAGGCTAAAGCTGAGAATGAGCTAAGGTTAGCGAGGAATGCTAAAAGCAACAAAAAAGCTTTCTTCAGATACATGCACAGTAAAAGACAGAAGAAAGAACTGGTGGTTCAACTACGCAATGAGGATGGCAAATTGATAACAGAAGACAAAGAAAAGGCAGAAGTGTTCAATTCCTACTTTGGCTCGGTCTTCTCCCAAAAGAGGGTCTATGACCCCCCTGGCAAACCTGAAATGCAGACTGAAGGGGCAGAATTGCAGCTTGAGATTGATAGGCAAATGGTCAAGGAGCACCTGATTACTCTGAACGAGTTTAAATCTCCAGGGCCTGATGAGCTGCATCCTAGAGTAATAAAGGAACTGGCAGAAGAACTCTCAGAACCACTGTCTATTATCTTTGAGAAATCATGGAGGACAGGTGAAGTGCCAGACGACTGGAGGAGGGCAAATGTTGTTCCCATCTTCAAAAAGGGCAAGAAGGAGGAACCTGGGAACTATAGGCCAGTCAGTCTGACATCAATCCCCGGGAAGATTTTTGAGCAGATTATAAAGAAGTCAGTCTGCAAGCACCTTGAAAACAATGCAGTGATTACTAGAAGCCAGCATGGATTTGTCAAGAACAAATCCTGTCAGACTAATCTGATCTCATTTTTGATCGGGTAACCTCCCTTGTGGACTGTGGGAATGCTGTGGACATTATATACCTGGACTTCAGCAAAGCTTTCGACAAAGTGCCTCATGATATCCTGATTAGTAAGCTAGCTAAGAGTGGGCTAGATGGATCAACTATCAGGTGGATCCACAATTGGCTACAGAATCGGACTCAAAGAGTGCTTATCAATGGTTCCTTCTCAAACTGGGGAGAGGTAACGAGCGGGGTACCACAGGGCTCGGTCCTGGGCCCGGTGCTCTTCAACATTTTTATTAATGACTTGGATGAGGAGGTACAGGGAATGCTTATCAAATTTGCAGATGACACAAAGTTGGGTGGAACAGCTAATACTCTGGAAGACAGAAACAAAATTCAAAGTGACCTCGATAGGCTGGAGCGCTGGGCCGAAAACAACAGAATGAAATTTAACAGGGATAAATGCCAAGTGCTGCACCTAGGGAGAGGAAACCAAATGCAGAGTTACAGAATGGGGGACACTTGGCTCAACAATACTACAAGTGAGAAGGATCTTGGAATTGTGGTAGATCACAAACTGAATATGAGCCAGCAATGCGACGTGGCTGCAAAGAAGGCAAATGCAATTTTGGGCTGTATTAATAGAAGTATAGCTTCCAAATCGCGGGAAGTGATAATTCCCCTTTACTCGGCACTGGTTAGGCCTCATCTTGAGTACTGTGTCCAGTTCTGGGCACCTCATTTTAACAAGGACATAGACAAACTGGAGAGGGTTCAGAGGAGGGCAACAAGGATGATAAAGGGACTGGAAACAAGGCCCTATGAGGAGAGACTGAAAGAACTGGGCATGTTTAGCCTTCAGAAGAGGAGACTGAGGGGAGATATGATCGCACTCTTCCAGTATTTGAAGGGATGTCACACAGAGGAGGGCAAAGATCTCTTCTCGTTCATCCCAGTTTGCAGGACACGGAATAATGGGCTCAAGTTACAGGAACCTAGATTCCACCTAAACATCAGGAAAAATTTCCTGACTGTCAGAGCAATAAGACAATGGAATCAACTACCTAGGGAGGTGGTGGGCTCTCCCAGTCTGGAGGCATTCAAGGTGCGGCTGGACAGACATCTGTCAGAGATGCTTTGACCTGGATTCCTGCATTGAGCAGGGGGTTGGACTCGATGGCCTTGTAGGCCCCTTCCAACTCTACTTTTCTATGATTCTATGATTGACAGCCCATCGTAGAGGACACCTTCAACCAGAGGACTGTCCTCTGACAGCCCATCAAACAGAGGACTGTTCTTTGTAAAAGTAGGCAGTATCAGAGGCAGTTTCGAGTATCAGAGGCAGTATGCCCTATGTACGCCAGTTGCCGGGGAACATGGGCGGGAAGGTGCTGTTGCACTCACGTCCTGCTTGTGGGATCCCTTGGGCAGCTGGTTGGCCACTGTGTGAACAGACCAGATGGATCCTTGGTCTGATCCAGCAGGGCTCTTCTTCTTATGGCACATGGCCATTGTAGTGCTGGCCTTTTGACCACCCACCCACCAGGTGAGCTTACCTGTAGCTAGGAAGTTGCCCACCCATTTGGATGTCCTACAATGCCCCAGGGTGGCTGATGTAGCATTGTTCCACGGCATTGTGGGACTTTAATATGGGTGGCTTCCCAGACTTAACCACTAACACTGGGTATGCCCATGGCCAGGCAAGTGAGCGGGTGGCCAGGGGTGCAAGTAGAGGAACAAGCAAGAGAGCCGGGGAACCCACCAACGGAGGAAGGCCACCACAGGGCACTTTGCTGGAGAGTCCCTCTAACCTGGAGCCAGGCCTGTTATCCACACAGCTCAAAGAGCGCCCCCACTTTTTTTTTTCAAGGAAAGGGGTTTGCGTCTTTGACACGCACCCCACGGCACACAGAGGCCTCTTGCATTGTTTACGACCAATGTTGTTTTATATAACACTGCAGCCTGAGGCTCCCCCTATTCCGTCTTCACATGGCTCCTTGGTGAATCTGACTTCCCTGCCCCTCAGACGACTCGTTTTCACAAACAACAAATGAGGTGGTAAACCTGTGTCTGGCCTGTATCACTTCAGATCGCAGGTAGAGCATCACATGACTGAATGCTCCTCTGTACAATTATATACATGTGCACACACAGTACATTCCGGCACCATAGAAAACTAGATGTCAAGGGGAAGGATTCCAGAGTTGCCTTCTCCCTGGCGTGCTAGTTTGCTACATACTGTGACTGTATTTATTTTGTTGTACGAAGGCTCATTCTGTGCTATGAGCTCCCCCGCCCCGCCCCCCCCCCCCCAAACTCTGGTGTGGTACAGTCCAGGCACAGGTTTGCCACCTCGCCCACGATTTGCGAGGACGAGGCCTCTGCCTTTCTCCATCGAGCGTAGATTGCCGTCCCTGCGGGCTGGGGGGGGGGGGAGCTCTGCCACTTTTCGGCTCTGCGTGCCGCACCTGGTGCGCGCCGTCACCCGTCACCGCAGCTAAGCTGCTTGAACTAAATGTGCCCACATCGGAGCGAATTAGCAGATGCAGATGAGCGATATACCACCCCCACCCCCAGGGAGTGCTCATCCAGATACCTTATTAGGCCTCTTTGCAGCCAGACTGTACCATTGGGTTGGAGAGTGAGAATGACGACTCTCCGACTCGGTGCCTATCTCTCTGCATCTCGGCATTAGCTCATGCTCTCTCCCGGGCCCTCTCTGGCGTACCTTCCACTGCGCTTATCAGCCTCTTGCTCCTCTCAGCAATCAGTGCCTTCCGGGGAGTTCCTGCCTCCCTGTCACCCGCAGATTCCAGGGCCTTGAACTGCCTCAGTCGATGGGCGAAGACGCCTCAGCAGCGAGAGGTGTTGCAGGAAGATTTGCCTCTGGGCGCTGACACCTTTATCAGGCCTCTTGCTTTTGCAGCGTGCCCCGGGGCGGGCGGGGAACGCCGGGAGGCCGTCTCCGTGCGGGGAACTGGACGAAGGGAGACTTTCCCACAGGATCTCGGGGACCTCACGCGGCGCCACTGACGTCCTGA